>BMAW01011115.1:494869-582867 GCA_019974015.1 Nephila pilipes | reverse complement strand
GGAGAATAACAAGAAAAAGATGATTATTACTTTCAAAAGTTCCCTCCTGAGTGTAGAGAATATCATCATCAATTTAACATTATATATATATAAGTATATACATATATGCGTGTGTGTGTGTAAAAAAAGTGATTAAAATTAGAAAAGTAATATACAATTAAGGGAGGCCTATTCATCTAACTGAATATAAAATAGATGTCCACTTGAATAACCCTCGTGTAGTTCAAGAACTGAATTAATTTAATCTAACAAACGAACGATAATAACGGCGAAAATAAAATGCCGGTTGGCTTAAAAAATATACAAATATGTGTCTGATAGTAACAAAGAAAGGAAGGATATCATCTGGGTAGTTTTCGTGCGAAAAAAATTAGGATTGTCGATTTTAACTTCCCTTTTACTTTCTGAAGACCTTATTAAAGATGTTTTTACTTCGTAATTCATAGATAAAACATAAGAATAAATTTTTTTAAGAAAATAATAAATTTCCTTAGAAAGGAAAGGAAATTAATATAAAATAAAGATACTGTAATACACTTTTAAACAGTTTTATAAATATAATATATTAATCAAGAAGTAATTTTCAAATTAAAAAAAAAACAAATTTTATCAATAAATTTAATAGCAAGTGTTGATAAATGTAGCAAAATATATAAGTTTACATGCGCACTATTTCAAGATTTAAGTTAAATGTAATAGAGAAAGGTAAGAGGTAAAAGGAAAGAAGTAAATATGAATTTTCTTTTCGATTTAAATCGTTATTGATAATAATTGATTGACTAGAGTAAAAGAATTATCGTACTAAAAATAAATTTAAATACAATGTTACTTGAATAAATATTTGCATTTTTTCAGAATTACTTAATGCCATAGTTTTATATTGTTTTGAAAATATAGTTCATACTTTTTTTTTTTCCAAAACATTAAAATCAATCTTTGATCGAAAGAAATAAACATGACATCCTGCATTTAAATCATAAAAATGAAAATCGATTCATTAAGGAGAAAAAAATAGTAGATCAATCCGAAAAAGGAAAAATTGCATAGAAAAGGAGTTAAGCAGAAATTTCGAATATCTTGTTTAGCTTACTTTTCCTCTTCGGCTTGTTTAGTATTGACTTCAGACTTAAGATAAAGAATTTATTTGTAAACATTTTCCAAATTAATCCAAAGTTTATTGAGTTAAGTTTTAATATGAAATCCGATTATGTTTTATCAAACTTCTAGCTAAAAAAATAAAATTGAAATTATCAAATGTGCCGGGAAAAAAAAACTTCCAAAACAGAGCATTATTTTTCTCAATGTTTGAAAATTAATAATTATTTTCTGAAATGAAATTAAATAAAGAAAATTTCTTGTCAACTGAAACATTGTTTGGTACGAATCAAGATTTTTGAAATTATGCAATTCATATTTGAAGCGCTACTCGATAAAAATTATGTATAAATTTCCGGAGAAACGATTTACTAATGAAAAGATCAAAAGAGTTTTATTTTACAAAGAAATTAAAGCTAAAATGAGACTGAAAAGATATATATGTATTAAACACTCGAAATGTTTTTTCAAAAGAAAAATTCTAGCATGTGTAATTACGATAGTTTCAAATAACTTCAGTTAAAAGTAAGTAGAACTTCCCTACACATTTTCTCCGAATGAAATATTATTAATTTCTCCGTTTTAAAAACGAAGAATTAATTAACAGCTTCTTTTTTACATCCTAAGAATGTTTCCTCCTTTATTTGCATAAATGCGACGAAAAATATCCCTAGCATCTTGAAATTCACTAAAGGTTTATTAACAGCCCCACTATATCAATGTTTCCCTTCTGTGAAAATTTTTCATTTTAGCTGCCGCAATTTAATGCAACACCATTCCTAGAAAGAGGAAAACAAGAATAAAAAATAATAATAAAGGGAAAAGTTTGGAAAAATCCCTTCTTTCACAATTGGCGCATTTAATTCCAGAAACGCGCCAAGTTGAAAACGTAATAAACACATATGAGGTGTAATTCTCGTAAAAAGGATGGGGGGAGTAAAGAGAAAAAATTACGAATAACAGGTGTTAATTTTCTCCCAACATAATAAGGCCTGGAGACTTATCTAAAAGAGCGTGATATTCTGCACAGGCCTTGCCTTCAAATTATTAATTTTTGCTTTAGATGACAATCTTGTGTCTTCCACGCGTTTCTTTAAAGTAATTACTGGCTAGAGCAGTAATGAACACTCTCCATCAGATGTCGCCTCGGTCGCGTGTTATTAAACGTCGTTGCCAGATTAGGAAGCTTATTCGTTGAAGTGTGGCATGGCTGGAAGACGAAGAAGGGTAAAGTAAAAAGAAGGGGAAAAAATAAGTAAAAGAAAAATTACTTCCCCGTTCTTGATATTAAGGAAAGTTCTTACAAAGTTTTTTATGGCCATTATTTTAGCGCCTTGGAAAATGTATTTTTTAGAATTTTTTTTTCTCTCCTCCGGATGCTTCATGGGAAGACTAAAAGTAACTTGCTTATGGTAATTAGACAGAAGAATTTTTTAAGGTGAAAAAAAGAAGTGAAGAGAAGAGGAGGGGAAAAAAGAGGAGAGACCCTGTTAGAAGAAAAAAATTTAACAGCCTCAAAAAACCGGCAAAAGTGTAATTCTTTTCTACCCTTAATGGTATCTGTCAAAGTCATTACGACAGCAAATATTAAACGAAAAGTTTTCGCAAAGTTTCTTGTTCCCTAAGTTTCTTCTTTTTTTCCTTTTTTTCATATTTTTTCCTCTCCCGTTCTTTTCTTAGTCTTACTTCTGGATGAAATATAAATTGTGCCAAACAGATTGCAGGTAAAGTAAGTAAACATGGAACTTTTCAAAGATGAAGAATCAAACCATTACATTTCGATGAAAACTTTTTTTCCCTATACTTGTAATTCTTTATGCTGTTTTCTTTTCGAATCACATAACTCGATAAAAAGCAGTTTTCCCTCGATTTTTGTTCTGTGTTATTTTCCATCGAGGTTTGTTCAGGTTCATTAAGGTTTGGAAAAACGAGTGGAGTTCAAATATTTGAATATGTTGGGCTTTAGAGAGAGAATGTTTGAATACTTCAAACAACGATAAAGATTAAAATGTGTTCCTAGCAATTTTGAGGTTACAAAAAGTGACGCGAAGAAGAAAAAAAATATTCTTCAAATATTTTCTTGAAATTAGAGTTTGTCCATTTTCAATTTGCATACGCAACAATGATTAACGGTTTGTACAGCTTTGTTTGCTTTTAGGTTTTCGTCCAGGCATAAAATGTCCTTCAGGAGAATCAATGAAAATGCTATGAATTAATGCATTATTTACAATAATATAAATGCTAATAATCGTTCTGGGATTCTTGAAGTGCGAAATAGATTGCCAGTAAAATAAACTGCTTGGTAAAAAACATCATGACAAAACAAATTATGGAAAGTCTTGTGATAATCAAGGCTCTCATATTTAAATTGTTGCATTTTCAATCTAATGCTAAGTAATATTTTATAAATATGATTCATTCTTTATTTGTTTGATATTAATATGATTTTCTGTAAGTAGATTTAATTTTATTTCAGTTTTTCTTATTTTCCGATTAATCCAGATTTTCAATATCTCGAATCTCAAATTAATTTAACTTATTATAAAAATCCCTGCTTAAACTATACAAACAGTAATAAAACTTATTTTTAAGAACGTACAGTTTTTATAAGCAGTTAAATTTGTTATGAAATATAATATAATATATTAAACTCGTCCTTTTATTAACTATTTTCATACCATAACATAGTATGTACGTAAAACCATAATATCTAAAAGTGAAATTTCCCTTTATACAGAGATTTCGGTTTTAATCTATGAAAAGATTTTATGCATAAATACTGAATTGTTTTTCTCTACTAAAATTTTCCATACATATCCCTATAAAATAATAACTACTTAAATTTAGATTCTCAGTATCTGTTTAATTTTTTTGTAATAATAAATCTTTGCTGAGAATGAGACTGATAACAGATATTATAAATTCATAAAGTCTGATTTTTTTTATGGCTTAAAATTGATATAAGTGAAGAGTACTTTTAAAACACCTTTTCAATTGTTTGTTTATCTTGAATCTTTTGCTGCGAGATAGGAATCGAAGGCAAATGAATATTTTTAAAACATTTGTTATGACTTTTTGAAGCTTTGAGCTATGCAATTAGAGTAGAAAAAATTACTTTGAAATTAAATGCAAATTATGATCCTTTTAAAAAAAAATTATGCACATTTCGGATTATTTCATTAATTTTTTTTTTTTTTATTCGTATGAGAAATGTAGCCAAACATTATTCCGGAGAGTAATCAAATTTGAAGTATATGAACTTTTTTTGAAATATTAATATTTGAAATATGATATTATACATATACGATCGTATACCTGCCTTGAGAAAAATATCCAGGTTTTTTTTTTATGGGGGGGGATCAAGAAGAATATGACTTTATTTCCAGTCGCATTAAAAATTAATTTTGTTCTGCGAAAACGTTATATCGAAGAATTTTACTTTGAAAACAGCTCAGAATAGATTTCCCACACTTCATATGAATCGTCAAATGTAAAAAAAACTTAAAATAGCTTCCACACAAACATTTTTATTTTTTTTAATAACAATATTTTATCTCAATGAATGCTGCTTTTTAAAGTTTATATGCTAGATTGCATTTATAAATAATTAAATTACTGGAAAAGCAATTTTTTGAGATAATTTTTTTTCCTATAAAGAATTCACAGAAAACAAATTTACAATAGTATATACATATATTATGTGAAAATTATTTAAATGCAAAATACTAATTATATGAAGGCAAGGGTTTTATTCAAAAGGATCCTTGAAATTAAAAAAAGATTAAAATATTGATTGCTAAAATTTTGAACAATCAGTATTGAATGGTTAAAATTTTTAACCTGAGTCTATTGAATGAAATTAATATTTTATTGTTTTTAACATAAAAATATCGAATGAAATGAATCAATACTTTTTTTTATGAAATAAGAGGCATACTGATTACGAGGGTGATTCAGTAAGTATCAGTGTATGGAGACAAGATATTGCTAAGACAAGTGTCATCATCATGTGCTACCATCTATAGCACGGCACTGAAACAGATTTCACTCTTATTTATACCTCAGTTTTGATTTGGAAACCATTTCAGCAAGTCGTACAATGTTGTTCCCGTTAAAATGGAAAAAATACAATACTACTCAATACTTTTGAATTGAAAAACACGTGAAGAGATAAATGTGGTTGCTGTTTATGGGAACCCTTTACTATCTATAATTATCGTTTAATATTGATTCAACGAATTTTAGAGTATTCGAGCATCCGCATTTATAAGGAGTTCCAAAAAAGCCTAGCAGATGTGGTTGCCAAGGAAATCATTGAAAAGTCCTCGACATGATTCATGCTAGTCAACGAACGAAAGAGTTCGAAGTAACAGAGGTCATCAGTGAATCGACGGCAACCGTAATTAATATTTTGCGTAAGATATCAACCGATGAGTGCAGCGATTGCTCACGACTTTCAACCTTGAAACTGTATTTGGAACAATTTAAGTGAGATTCCAAGTACTTTTTGCGTCGAGTTGTCACTATCATTGAGATCTGGATTTCTCATTATGTACAATGGAAACCAAACAACCATCAAAACGATGGATTTCTTCTGGTGAACTTGTTCCAAGCAAGGCGAGGACAGTCACATCGCCCCAAATAGTTATGGCTACAAATTCTTGAAATACGAAGAGTGCCATACTCATGGACTTCTTAGAAAAAGAAAAAGCAATCATTGAACAAAATTGTATCGCTTCGGCAAGAAATCGAAGGTGATATGACTCCATTTGATGAAGAAGAAAGTGCTATTTCACCATTATAATGCACCAGCACATTTATTCGGAATTGTCAACACCAAACAAAATGAATTGCGATATGAATATTTGTCGCACATCTTGTATTCATCTTACCTGGTTTCCTGCGATTTCTTTTTGCTCCTAAACATGATAAAATGGCCTGCCGGAAAAAGTATTTTTGCTAAAAGGAGGAGGTTATTTTCGAGACAGAGGCAGATTTTGAACAACTCAACATTTCTTACTTTTTGGAAGAATTAAAAAGGGCAGTGATGTTGGAAGAAGTGTATATGACTAAAAGAGGACTGTGCCGAGACATAAAGAATTTATTTTAGGAGAAAAAATTGCTTCTTTTTTCCCATTCCTAATATGGATACTTTTTGAACAGTCCTATTGTTCTATTTGCTTATAATTTATGAAAATATTACTGTGATTTGAATTTCTCCTTTTCTGAAGTGCAGCTCGATTAAAAGTGAATATCTTTATCTTGTAATTGTAATGGATGCATTCGAATGGCTATTTCTTCCAAAAGGTTCACTAACCGCAACCAATATGCTTCGCAATTTTGAGCCAAGAACAAATGATATGCCTTAACTGGCATATCACTCTCCAGAGTCACATTACGCAAACGTGACAAATCTGCTTTTTTTAAATTTTATTTTCTAAGAGGGATTATGTTTATGATTACATATTAATATTTGATTGCTTTAATTACATTGGGGATAGTAGAATGAAATTATGAGACCATCTATGTGTGTGTGCGTGTGTCTGCACTGAATGAAGTAATAAATGCATTCTCGAAGATCCACATGATCTCATAACTTTGGAATAATATTTTGAAATTATGTATCCTATTTCCTTATGTAATGTGGCATTTCCCCCCAAAAAAAACTGAAGCTAGCGAGAAGTCATTTCTACAAACTTTATCCAGCATCTTTCTGAAAAAGAAGCCAGAAACTCTCAAAAATATTTTCCTCTAATAATAAACTATATTTCACCTCTGATCTAAGCATCCACTTAACACCAAAGCCCATACATCACTTGATTTGACTTCCCCTCCGCCCCACTGCAAAAATTTGCAGAGCGGAAGTAGTTGTGTAATGTTGTGTGACCAATCAGAATTCGACACGTCACAATCACCCGCCTAACTAAGACCTTACAGAATAACGTTTGACAACTTTATTCCTAAAAATTGCATCCGCTCTTGGGTGGGTGCCCTAAAAAGGGGTGGCCATAAGTTAGATATGGTAAAAACAAACGAAAAAAATTCATTCTGTCTTTGGAGCAGAGGGGTGTCCCCTGAGCTGAGTGATACATCCCAGCACAATTTTACATTCGCATGAATTGTTCTGTATGGATGCATCCAGTGAACAGAATGATTTTTTGTCCCAAGCTGGGTGGGATAAAGGGCCCCTACTCTTTTTTGTACTGCGCTTGCGCTGGTTGCATTTATGAATATGCGCGTGCGTATATCTATATAAATGCGCGTGTATATATTTATATATGTAAGAGAAAATAACAAGAGAGGAGCTAGAAATTTCGGATTCACTGAGGTGTGCTTTGATGGCCCACACCTGCAACTTCTGCCGAGTGGATGACAGGGCGATAGAATTGGCCCGAATTCGTGTTTTTTGGCGTTGTATTGAAAGGAGAAGTGAGTTTAGACTCGCTTCAGTGACTTTTGTCGCGTGCTGAAAATTATACCGTGAAATTGAAGTATTACGGTAAGGTGTTGGTGGTAACAGAGAAGTCGAAGAGTAACAAAAAACAATAAAGTTTTTTTTTTTCTTTCTTTTTCATGCAGTAAAAAGATTGAATACACGCCTCAATAAAAATATTAATTCTTGTTATAAATATTTTATTTAAGGTATTTGAGTCATTTGGACTTTAATTTATATATATATTATGTGTGTGTAAAAATGTATAACAATACAGTACCGTGAAATACATGAAATTCGATTTAATTCTCTTAGCAAATAATACACTAAAACTGCATTCCTATTTAAATTAAAAACTTGATATTTTATACAATACTTACTTTAGTAATATACCATGCTTGCAAAAATTGTATAATACAAAATTTCATAGTTTTTAAATTTTTTTCTCTCAATTTTTAAATATTAGTAACTAATTTAATAAATTATCTTTTTAAGAATTAAATATAATTATTATATATGAAAAATCTTTTTAATCTTTTCATAATACATTTCGTATTTCGTTTATTTTATTTACAGATTCACTTTTTATGTCAATTTATTTATATTCTTAGGATTTCAATTGAATCTCAAAATCTCTGCAGTTAAAATATCTAATCAAATATAAATATATCCAAAGAACTATAATTGAATATTTCACAGAGAAAATTTATATTTATTATTAAAGAGTTATTATATATACATTGTAACCGATGTTAATAATTTAACTGCTATATTTGTTTTTGTTATTTGCCACTTTTCCTTGTGGCCCTATTGTTAATTATTCATTTATTAATATAAAAATTATATAGCTTTTCTTACATTTAAAGTAAAAAGTAAGTGGTAGAATTTATTTAATTTCTTTCTTTAGAAAGAATTGCTATGCTTAAATTCATGTTTTGAATTAAAAAAGCAGTGCTATGCTTTCTTTGAAGTGATTTGACTTTATCTATGGAAACCCAAATAGAGATAAGATTTATTTAAGCTTAATCTCTAGTATTAAAGAAAAAAACAAATAGTTGCTAAATTATGTGCAATTTTGATATAATTTATTTTGAATTTTATAAGATCACTTGTCATAATTTAAATTTTTGTGTTATATAATGGTAGAAGATTTAGAGCATACATAATTCTAAAAAGCAAAACCAATGCCATCTTTAAAGCACACATTAGAGATTTTTCATAAAACCACAATATTTTATAAAAGCAAGTTTTGGTGTTGCTAATAATGAAATACTTTTCAGCTTTTTAACTATCAAAAATATTCTCGAATTGCAATAATTGCTATACTCAAATCAAACAATGACTATTATATATATATATATATATATATATATATATTTATTTTATATATATTTACAATTTGATTATACATATATAATTACTTCAATAAATATTACATTAGAATTAAGGAGTGACTACTACATTATACAACGAAAAATCAACTAAACAAACTTTTATACAAACAAATTATAAAAAGATACTTGTACCCGTTTACCCTCTCATTCTGTCAAAACAAACAAATAAATCTCAAGTATTTCTGAAGTGGCTGTTCAATTTGGCGATGTGACTCCTATTGTTGGCGTCAAATATCGTTATTAATTTAACAACCCTGCAGCAGCCGCCCATCAGTAAGGCCTGTCACCGTTTCTATAGAAACGAACGGCCGGCTCTGTGCACTCGATTAGGCGGCCAACATCCCGTGAAATGTGACCCCTTGCGTACCCCGTCCCAGGAACGCCACCCCCAACAGAACCCTTAAAAAACGTACGCATAAAAAGAAATCCCACCCAACAGACAGTTGGTATAGCGGATATATATTGCTTAAATGATTATACTTCCGATATATGTTATACTAGGATATTATTGATATAATAAGCTGCTAGCTGAAAGGATTGATACAATAAAAAAGATCGAGGACAGCTATTAACTGCAGTTATAATTCGCTTGTGAGATATTTTCACTTTGATCATTTTAATTTCATCTTATATAATTTTGCGTGTGCACAAATAGGATTTTATCTTGATATGATTCTTTACCAGAATCAAATGGCCATGATATGTAATAAAAATATCTCACAGCATTCGTATATGAAACAGAAAAACACACACCAAAGCTGTTTAATAAAAGAAAAATGTAAATGACTTTTTTTCAGTAAATCAAATACTGAAGTAGAAAATAAAAATAGCACAACATGGTAGAATATTCCTGTTTTAGTAACAGAAGAATTATGAATTTGACTTTCCTCGTCACTTATGTAAAATAAAAGGGCTATTGCGAGTTACATAATAGCGATGTAAAATATGCTCCCACAATTTTGCTATGTCTTATGGTATAGAAGTTTGTAAAGTAAGTCATCAGTTTAGGTGTTACCCTAATAATTTTGAAACTCATCAACGTTAATCCAATCAAACCAAATATGACAAACAGACTAAAACCTGTCAAAGTATTTTAAACCTTGTGTGTTTCAATTAAAAGTGTGATCCAATTAAAAATTTTGTTGGTTTTCAATCTTTAATCGTCTAAAAATCGATCTCCCAGATAAAATATAGTTAGATGCATTGTTTGTTGTGTGAAACAGAATGATAACATATTTTTTGTATAAATTCAATTTTAATCAAGATTTTAAAATCACATAGATACTATGGAGGTTATATTTGTACTGTGTAATTTTTTTATATATATATTTAAAAATATATACTAGGGTTATTGTTTGAAAAAAATTGTTCCATACTAATGCTTCTGAATACAAAAAAAAGCCTTTTATTGGGAAAAAAAATATCTATTTTTCACAGATACACACCATACTAACTTATTTTTACTGATTTTCATGTTTATAAAATTTACTTAACACAAAATCTTTGTTGTTCTATATCCCTCATCAATCACTCAATCAACTAACACATAAATAATAGGATGATAAATAACATGATAAGGATAAATAACTATTTATTTTACGCAAAATAAATAAACTTCACAAACACGATTGGAGAGTTTTCATCCATTGAAACAAAAAAAAAAAGAGTGCCTAAGTTTCTTTAACTGAAATAATCAGTCTCCTTTGATCCACTAAAAACAAAAGTATTATAAATTTTATAAAGTAAATACATTTTGATTCCATTTTGCAAGGGAGATTTATGTGATTAATTAAGTTGTAGATCAACAATTCATTAGACTTCTACATACTTTAAATTCTTATAAAAACATTATTTTGAAACTTTATAGAATGCATATAAATTATAATATGTGCTTGATATTTTAATTCATAGAATCCTTTTAGCAAAATATAACTTTTTTCTTATAATTGGCTTTCACTTAAGTATAACAGAAAGTATCTTTTCAAGCTTTTTACCAATCGAATGTGAAATAGCCTTTTAGACAAAAAGAACCATGCCAGATTCCTTTTTTTTTTTTTTCAATATTTACTGACATAAGGGGGAAAAAGAAATACAAATTACATACCTTAATTTCTAAATATATAAAGTATTGTTTAAAGCAAAATTGAATCAGAAATAAATTCCATTCTAGTGCCGCCATTGTTTTCTTTTAATACATTTATTTTCTATAACTAATAAAACTACATTTTTAAAACAATGTTTGCCTTTAGGAACGTTTATTTGACAGATATTTTTTACGACAGTTACTTTATCTTAAATGTAAACCTTAATTTAAACTCAGTAATTAAAAGTAGCCTAATTCATTTTTACTATACTTTACAATAAAATCAAATAATCTCATTTATCTTGTTGTGTAATTTATTCCGTTACTCGAATCAGTGATAAAAGTAGGCCCTCTTGTTGAATTGCTTGCCAGTTTATGTTAAAAAGTCTTAAAAATTAACACAATATGATGCTCTTTCTCAGCAAGAATTTACGTATAGTTAATTTTTTTTTTTTTTTTTTTTTTTTTGTTTAAAAATTTTTTAAAATTAAATAAAATATTTTCTTTTTTTACCTATTATTTTTTTTTTTTTTTTTTTTTTTTTTTTTTTTTTTGGTAGAGCAACAATTTTTTCTTAATAAATAAAACGATGACGTTGTGATCTTGTAAAAATGAGAGCTAACTTCCACAGTTTTTCATGTTTTCTGTTAAAAAACAGTACAAAGTATCGGCTTTTATTGTTGTTAGTAGTGAAAAAACTAGGTATTTACAGAATTAAAAAAAAAAAAAAAAAAAAAAAAAAATTTTTTTTAATAAATTTTATTTTAATTGCCTTTAGTTTTCTTTTCTTTTGAGATTCTTTCAAATGAAAATATTTTTTACGATTTCTTCGCTCTAGAAAAAAATTAAAATACTACATAAAATTTTTTATCAACAATTATTTTTAAAATCTTTTATAAAATAGAAAAAGTTTTATTTTTATTCGATTGAGACAAAAACTATGATATCGGTAAAAAATAAAAATTAGTTTTAAAAAATAACATTTTACGCTTTGTTACGGTATTGATTTTATAAATTCCTGAAGTTAGTATATTATCAAATAAATTGCATCTTCATAAATTGATAATAATACAAATGCATCTAAATTTCCTTACAAATCCGTTTACGAATTATGTAATTAATGCAACATTATCATATTACTATTTAATCGAGAATAGTTACAGAACATTGAATGTGAGATTGTTGCAGTAAAAGGTTAATAAAAGAAAAGATAGACATCAGATATTAAGGAAAATTAAGATTTTTTATGATTTCACCTCTAATTCTGGTTTTATTAATTTTTTGAACGATATGCTTTAAAGGCAAGAAATGCATATTTGTTCCATAAAATTTTAACATGAAGCATGAAGTTAATTAAAGAGAAATTTTCTGTACATAAATTTTTACATGAAGGATATTATTTATTTACATCTTTAATTAACACTTCGAACTATATTTACGAATGTAATGCATTAAAAAGTATTGATTGTTAACATAATGATTACACTTTTGTCAAATATAGTTTTGAAATGAAAATAAATACAAATTTTAAACATTAATATCGTAAAATATTGGGATGTTTTCACATGTACAAACACATTTCAAAAACAATAAATTTCAATGCAATTCATATTATAAATCATTAATTCTGAAGTATTGCATTTTGATTTTGAGTTTTCTTATAATGTTCGCATTGGGATTGACACCGTATATAAGCATCAAACCAATACTTCCTAAAAACACTTGCAAACTTAAAAGCAGGTTGTTTAAAGCGTTGTACTATATTATATGTAAGCTTGGGTTTAGAAATTAACGGTTGTGATTGTTTATTAACATCGCATTGAAAAGCAACACGAAAGCTTTTGGTGACAGATATCGTACTTTTGAACCTGGGCCAAGTCATGAAGACACTCTGGGTCTTGCATTTTCCTCGCCAAACCTCCACACCATGCCATTGGGAAGACTTGGAACCTTGGCAAGATTTGAAGTGCATGCTTCGCTGCACGGAGTGTCTTTTGTGGCATAAGGGCTTGAATCCACAACTCGATGAAAACAACGCTAGCTACGGGTCTACAACTATAACTACTGAGTTGCCGCGGTCATTTGAAATTAAAGGATAAAATAATGTTTTACAATTTTTTTGTATCTGTTTAGCTAGTAAATGAATCAATTTAGATAAAATAATCAAAGTATATGATATATATCAGAAATAATATGAAATGATACAAATTATGTTGTTTTTATATGTATCGCAGATTTAAAAGATTTATTATCTTTATCACAAATCATGTACTTTTTTTTCCTTTTTAAACCGTTTTTTTTTTCCTTTCCTAACAAATAACTGCATGTATAAATACAAAAATGAACTTTGATCTAAATCAGCCTTATTTTCGATAATATCACAGCTTTTATTTTGTTATCTTTTCCCTTAAGACCTGGAAATTTCAATTACTTGTAAAAAATTCATTAAAAAAAATACTCTTTCTGTCCCATTGGCTCTATATTTACAGATAAGCAAACTCAAACTTCATGAGAAAGAGGTTGTATAGATATATATTAACAGCCCGTCACGTCATGTTTTTCATAGATAGACACAAACGTATATAAATTGCATTCTTAAATCATATGTCAAAAGCAGTATCGAGAAGTTCTTACAGCCATACTGAGGCTTTCACGAAAATTGTTTACGTCGTTTGAAGAGAAAAAAAGCTATCCGGTTTACTTTCGGTCGTATAGTTTCCCGGGTTCAGATAAGCGAGAAAAATTCTTGGGTGATGAGCAACTGTCATATCCAGGAAATTGGAACACGAAAAAAAAAAAGAACAAAAAAATCCGGGAAAAGAAATTTCCCCAAGATTCTTGAGTTGATCAGGAACCTTGGACGGGTTATTGGATTCCTCTATTGAATTTATTCTTGGCTGGCTGGCTTCACCAAGATCCAGTGCAATAGGAAATGCTCCAGAAGGGATCATGATCGACCACAAACATAATAGAAATGTACAAAACTTGGAGAGTGTTACATAAGTTATTCTGTTGTTTACTGGGGATTTTTATCAAAGAATTTCCCTTTTACGAATAGCGTCATCAACTTCAAAGCTGGTTATTCCATATTCATAGAAAGAGTTTCGAAATATTTATTCAACAAAGCGAATGCTCTTCCTTCTTTTCATTTCAGTTTTTCACTTTAAAAAGACACGAAAGAAGAAGTAGTTTTGACTTTTATTCCTTTGAAGCCTGATTCACAAATTTGATTTTATTTTCTTGAATCCAAATATTTCATTTTTTTTTCCGATCAAAAAGAAACATGTTTTACCTGTCCACATTCTGTTATTACTTTTTTAAATTCTAAATCATTATATATTCGATTGTTTTCAATGTTATTTATTTGTAATTGTTTAAACTATGAAATGAATACAGTAATTCTTAATTTTATGTGTTCTTACAAAGTATTCATTTTTAGAATGATTTTAATTTCTTTATTTCATTAGTTTTATTGTTTCAATTATCAAGCTTTGAACAAGAATACCATATTTCCCACAGACAAATGAAAAATACTCAAATGTTAAGCAACTAGAAACTGTTTCATGCAGTGAAACCTAATTTTTTAAAGGAAAAATTATTTATTTATTGTTTATGCGAGCACAAAAAAGTTTTTTTAATCCATTAAACACTGCATTGATATCAATGTAAAAATTAGAATTTAAAATTTTGTAGGATCTGGACTTGAGTTATAATATTGATGCGTCTCCAGACTTTTTGTTATGTTAAACTTACACTAGATGTACTTAGAGTTAAAACAGCTATTTATTTACAAAATAAATTCACAAGTTAATGAGGTAAAGTAATAACAAATAAATAT
Organism: Nephila pilipes; assembly: GCA_019974015.1. Taxonomy (NCBI): domain Eukaryota; kingdom Metazoa; phylum Arthropoda; class Arachnida; order Araneae; family Nephilidae; genus Nephila; species Nephila pilipes. The sequence continues at coordinate 568,024 of BMAW01011115.1, read as the reverse complement.
AAATTGATTCACAGAGAGTGAGAAGGTCATGCAAGTTTTAAGGAATAATTCACGAATATAGAAAACTATTCTTAGTCTAATGTCGTATTCAAAGTTAAACTCGTATAACAGCTGTAGAGACGTTTGGTGATAACCTTCTTTATATAAGAGACATTAGAATTTTTTTTAAAAAAAAACGGGAATATAATCTTCAATTGCTTTCAAGAACGCCGTTATAGGAATTAAAATATAAATCAATTAAACTTTTACCTTTTGATACTTTGATTATTAATAAGGGCTCGTTTGAAGAGGTAGAATCAATACAGAATACTGAAATAATTGAAAATGGGAGCAAACATGAAATGCTAAAATTTTTGAATAACTAACCATTTACTAAAATTTGCCATTTTCCTGACACAAATGAAATATTTCCAAAATTCTACATAATTAATCATATTTTTGTCTTCCAATAATTTTCATTGCCCTCTGATTTAAGGGGGGGGGGGAAAGAAGAACAAAAAAATATAGGTTTTCAAATCAAAAAGTGAAAACCCCCAATTTTTTTTCTTAGCAAGTATGCTTTCATCTGTTTAACTAATCTGCCAATGTCAAATGGCTAATATTTTGCATAAAAGTTTATTCTTATAATTATTAAAAGAAATTAAGACCCATTACAGTAAAAAAAAAAGTGCACGCATTTTCCTTTAGAAACATTCCCCCCCCACAAAATCACTTTTTTTTTTTCCTCTATTGATGGAATGAATTCGACATAAGACAGACGTTATGCTACTATCAAAATGTGTTAAGAATCCCGTCTACCAGTCATTTTGATTTTGTAAATTCAATTTTACTGCTAGAGTTATAATATTTTAACATTCTAATTCGTAAATTTTTCGGAGAAATAATAATTGAAACCAAACAACTGTATTAGTTACTTTCATTCACACATAACTCAATGTAAGAAGTAAAATATTTTAATTTATGATATCTCTTCACGTAGCCTTGTTTTATTCCATTGGACAATCATTTTACATTTGTGTTACAAAAAAAAGCTGTTATCCACGTAACTAAAGCGTAGGAAACAAAATTCGAAAGCAAAAGGGAACTAAATAATGTTATTATTGCAAATAAAAGTGTTTTTGTAGTGCTCTTATTATTTTTTACTTTTAAATCTATTTCTGAATGGTTACGTTCATTGCATTGTTTTTGTGATTAAAAAAAAAAAAAAACATTAAAAAAAAAAACAACTAAAAAACCTTGCTGCATAGATTACATTAACTGGGATTAAGCTGCAACTCCCTGTAAAATAAAAATAAAAATCTGTGTATTCTTTTTTTCATTTAAAAAACTCTTCATCACTTTCACAACAAATGCTTAGATTTTCTTGTTCTTGTTTATATGCATAAATTTTGCGGCAGCCTTAAAAAATATTTAGTTTTCTTTATAATTTACTAAGTAAAAACTACTTTTTTATTGTCTCAGATTCTGTAAGTAGTGCAATACCGAAGAATGTCTTATTGATTTTTTTAATGAGTGAGATTTCATTTCATCTGGAGTTTCATTTTAATTCCTATAAAAAAATTTCAAAAATATTTTGGTTGCTTATTTGTATTTGTATGAATATAATTAAATTTTTTATGAAATTCTTTAATATTTTTTGTTTCATATATTTTATTTTTTCAAATTAAAATTCAAAAGTTGTTTGTAAATAGGAAGGAAGTATTTTAGGAATGGGGTATGTGTATTATAATAGAGGCTTTATAGAACAAAATAAAAGAGAGCCTTTGAAAAAATTAAAATAAATATTTTAAGATTTATTTCTTTTGTTCTTTAAATTCTTATTTGAAATATTTTTGGATGTAATTGTAATGACCAAGGTGCAATAAGTAACCAATGAATATATAAGCAAATAACCTCCATGGAAACGCTTCCGAAATACCGCATTGCTTAATTTTTCGAATGACGATTGAAGGAGGGAATCCATAACACCAATGAGTATCGAACAATAAGGTGTTAACAAAAAGCATTCATTTCGAATTCCAAAATCAAAAGATAGTAAGGAAACAAAAATCAAGACACAAAAATTGGAGGGAAAAAAATAACAAACAAACAATTCGAAAGCGCTAAATAAAACCATCCACCGCGGAGCCAATAAAGACAGAGAGAAAAAGGCCCGAGAAACAAGGAGAAATCGAAACAAGCGGCATAAACTAAACAGCTACGTAAAAGAAAAGAGCAAAGAAAACGGGTAAAAACAAATAAATAAACTAAAAGCGACGGGCCCTGTGCATTAGCTTGGTCAAGTGCCCCTGCGTAACTACCCTTTTGCCAGAAAGGTGGAACTTGGACAAGTCAGTGACTTGGAAAAACGGCGCCGAAACGTGCACCCGTCGGTAAAATGGCGCGATTTCACAACTGGACGATCGCGGAGTCAGCCAAGTGCAACAAAACTGGGGCTACCCTCTCTCCGCCCCAGCCTAGAAGTGCGCCTTCTGGCGCGTATATTAGCCCCAGAACCGAAAAGGGGGCTTTTACTCTGCCTAAACGTATGGCGGTGATAAAATTTTAACTCCGCCGGCTAGAGCCCCAGCCTTGTCTTCTGGCGCCGGCATTAAGAAAATGAATTCCGCCCCGGCCCCCGTTATTTGTGGCGGACTTACATCAACCTGGATTAGATCCGTGCCGTGTCCCCCCATAAAGTTCAACTCACCCGGAAGAACAACCGCGCTGCGCCCTGGTTTGCTCAAAATTTTTGCTGCTCTTGTTTTTATCATTGGGCCGGATCTCTTAACTACATATTGCCGCGGATGCTGAGGCACTTACTTTCTTCAGAGAAGGGCCTGCTGTTGTTTATGCGCCCTCTTAAGAAGGGATCGCTGGTGCCGCCCCTGTGTTGTCTTTTGTCTCTCCCCCTCTGGGAGTAATAAATGAAGGCCTGCAGCTATCGGTCGGCAAACTTCTCGCCGAGATCTAAGAGTGCAATTATGTTGTTTGCCCTCTTACGTGAGTCGGATGGGAAAGACTGCTTTTACCTCTAGCGATGTTGTGTAATTACAGAAAGGATGAAATTGTGTTTGCCTGGAATGAAATTGCGATTGTCCCTTTATGTCGAGGCAATTGTTTTTTTATGTTTTAAAACTCACTTTTAATTTTAATAGGCTTGAACTTTTAAGGAGAAAAAGCAAATTACGTGCCCCAATTGGGATAAAGTTGTAATCGAAACCGGTGTTACATAAATAGAATTCTGAAAGTTTATTCCACTTGGAGCTCCTTTCAATCGAACCTTTTAAAGGTGTTAATTTTTTTTTGAATATTTTTAGTTTGTTGAATCATTGGTGTTATATAAACAAAGATATCGCTTTCCATTCAAATTTTAACATATTCATTAAAAATTATCAGTAAAACAACCTATAAGTAGAAGAATTTTGCCCAGAAGCATATTGGTAACATTTTTGTTTTTCTATCTTGATGTTAGTTCTATCTAAGCTATATATGTCGTCATTTGACAATAATTAAAATTTACGAGGTCTGTCATAATATCCACGTTATTGTACATAACTTTCAAAAACCATAGAATCTAGTGGGAAAAGAGCAGCTTTCCTATATAGGATAGAAAAAAGTTCAAAAAACATTTGATATTCTATAAAAATACATTTTGTGTTTTCTAATCGATAATTTGTAGTTTTCATTACAATTTAAATATAATTAATACAAAATTGTATATGTTATCATAACTAGAGTGAATGGCTTAAATTTAGTTTTATGGTTCTACGTTGTATTTTACAGTATACATAAGAAAACTATAATTATAAAATGTTCCTTATAATTGTCAGCAATTCATTTTTTGTTCTGGTAGATTTATATGTATGTTTTAACTGTGGTTCGAGGTAAATAAGTACAATATAATTTTAAATACAATTAACAATGTTTTGAAGTTAAAGAAAGTTAACTTCAAAAATGTTGACTCGGACTGAAGAAATTCTAAAGACTATGGAAAGAACTACACATTGCATCATTTAAAAAAAAAAGTTTGGATTTTTTTTTCTAAATTAATAATTAGATTATTAGGTGATTAACTTTCTAGATCTTTTTTTTTCTGAATCAGCACATATAATTAAGAACAATCTTTACTTTTGTTTATAATGTAGGGATTGAAGTTTGAAAGCTCTGCAATTATTAGAATGGAATACACATAAAAAATTTTGAAAAATGAACTGAGATCATAAAAATTTAAAATTCTACCCAGTAAAATATTTGATTTGAATAATATTTGATTTTCTTCTACATTTAAAGATTTTTTTCATTGAAAATTTTATTGTAAAAATTTATTATATTTACTAAAGAATTAAGCAAATTTACAAGAAAATTAAATTTTTAAACAAATGATTTTATTTGTTTTATTTTCAGAAGTATTACACACAAAGTAAGAAATTATCTGAATTTTACATATGTGCATAATCAATGCAATTAAATTCATAAAAAATATTTTTTTAAAAATTGTAACTTTAATTTTCCTACTTTTCTTGTCAAAATAGCTCTTTGTTTCAAAATACTTTTGAACCTTGCTCTAAAATGTGGCGGTAATTTAAACTACTTAAAGCTTGTAGAAATCAATAAAAAACAACATTAAAAGCTATACTAAGGTGAAAAGAATCTGAAATCAAATAATTATTAACATTTCTGCTTAGAAACAACGTACAACAATCTATGTATAATGTTTTGCGTTTTCTGTGAGATCTTACCAAGAAAAAAAAATTTCTTAGCCATCAGTATTATGTATTTGTTATCACTATTAAATTTAATAGCTTATAACAGATTTTCACACGCATTTTCTATTTACTAAGCCTCTGGGACTGCTTTACTTATTTTAGTTTAGTTTTTATTAATGTCGCACTAGAAGCAACACGAGGGCTATTGGCGACAGACCTCGCACTTTTGAACCTCGGTAGAAGACGTATTTTTACTTTTACACGTAGTAAAAGGGTTAATTTACAGTGAAAATAACGAAAATCAACAAAAAAATATCTAAAATTAAAAATTTCACAAATATTTGAAGTAAACATAGGCAGATCTTTACCTCAAAAAATTAAGGATACACCAATGAAATTTTTTCGATATATCACATGCATAGACAGTATCAGTATTTTGTTGCATGTCCTTTGGCTTTTATAATGTCCTCCAAACGTCTTGGTACCGATTCGACCAATTGTTTAGTGGTATCTGGAGATATTTTATCCCATTCTTCTTGTAACACTTGCTTTAAATGGGCTTTGTTTCTAATCTGGTGTTTTTGAACCGCTGTTTCTAGTGTGGCCCACAAATTTTCTATGTCATTGATGTCAGGGGACTGTGGCGGTGTGCGCAATTGCTGTTTACAATGAAAAAGACACCACATTTTGACATTACGTGCCTTGTGTTTGGGGTCGTTGTCGTGCTGAAATATAAAATTTCCATCTAAACCCAATTTTTGTGCACTTTCTTTAAGATTGTTGCGGAGTATGTCTATATAAAGCTTATGATCCATTATACCATCTATAAAAACTAAATTTCTTACCCCATTTGCAGCCATACAACCCCAAACCATGACGGAGCCACCACCATGTTTAACTGTAGGACGTAAATTTTTTGGATCCAAAGCGGTGTTCGGCTTTCTCCAAACGGTGTGACGACCATCGATTCCAAAAATGTTGAATTTACTTTCATCACTAAATATAACTTTCTTCCAAAAGTTTTCTGTCTTCAACTGATGAGTTTTTGCAAACTCCAAACGCTTTTTCTGATTTTGTAAGCTTATGAAAGGTTTCTTTCTAGCTACTCGACTGCTATATCCAGCATGTCTAATCACATTTCTCACAGTTTCAGCACTTACACTTCTGCAGATTATTCGAGAAGTTTCTGCAGCTAGTTTGACTGCACTCAGTTTAGGATTAATCTTGATATCTTTTAAAATTTTCCTTTTAGCTACATCACTCAGAATACTTTTTCTTCCTCTTCCCCTCTTATTTTGAATTAATCCATCGCGTTTAAATTTCCCAATGATTTTCTGGACACATGAGTGACTTCTACCGACAATTTCAGCTATTTCACGATAAGATTTTCCCTTCTTAAATAACCTTAATATAAATTTTCTTACATCAATACTGGTCTCTTTCCGAGGAGCCATTTTCCATTTAAAATTACAGCTTTATATTCTCATAACCAACTTCAAAAGACAGAAATAACAGTTGAAAAAGTTTAGGATAAAATTTACCAAACTTAGATTATTAGTAGCAAGCAAAAAGAAATCAAGTGGTAGTTAAACAAAAATTTCATTTGTGTATCCTCAATTTTTTGAGGTAAAAATCGGCTTATGTTTATTTGAAATGCCTCTAAAAAGTTTTATTTTAGAATTTTGTCGTTGATTTTTCTTTATTTTTACTGTTAATTAAACCTTTTGTTATGTCTAAGAATAAAAATTCGTTTGCACTTCTGGTTAAGGTGTTATTTTGATTGAAAGTTGGATTTATCAAGTAAAAGTAAGGTGTATCCTCAATTGTTTGTGCCACTGTATATTCAGTTTCAATTTCCTTTAGCACATAATGTCCTCTATTACTTTACACGACTGGTCTTTGATAAAACAAGGATTTAAACCAGCGACTGAACTGGAGCATCGTGACCAAGACCCCTGGCTTACCTTGGAACACTGAAAATCCTAAGGCCTTTAAACACATAATTTCCATATGAAATCATATCTGAAATAACAGATGAATAGAATATGTAAAAATATGATCCACAGAAAGCTTTTCTTTTATCAATTTTGAAAATTCCTTATCATAAATGTATTATTAATTTTAAACAGTGAAATGGAAAAAAAAAATTAAAAATTCATCAGGTGAATATTACAGCTGTGTTTATCAGTTTATACGTTATCCCTCAAGAAAATACTGAATATTAATTTTTTTTTAAATAGCAGTAATCGAATATATGAGTATTCCTACGCCCACGATATGATTGTCCTTGTTAATCAACGTCCCACTTAGAAGCAACGCAAGCACATTGGTGACGGACGTCGAAATTTTGAACCTCTACCAAGTGACGAGGACGACGCCTGAACTTGCACTTCCCTCTTCAAATTTCCATACCATATGAACGGGAGGACGTAGACACCTTGACAGATTTAACGAGAATAAGCCACGCAACACGGCGGTAACTTAGTGGCATCAGGGCTCGAACTCAAGAATCGAAGAAAACAATACCGACCGCGAATTCACATCTATAACCACTAAGCATATAAGATTAAAACCTAATTAATAAGTTATCCATCAATAAAAGGTAATAGAATTATTTATTAGATTTTTAAGTAACATAACATTTCAACAAACAAAACTCATAAACTACGATGGTAAATTACTCTTTCAGGAATTAAGTTTGTCGAAAGTTTAACCTCATGGTATATCTCTTAATATTTGGCTGGGAAAAAATGTCCGTAATGTAATCAATCGAATTGAATAAATTCAAAACTCAAAGATAACTTTTCCCAACCCACGCTCCCAAGAAACAAACTAACTGTCTCCAGCGGCACTGTGAGAAAAAGAACAAGTGACGCGTCTTTAACCTTTTCCCATCTCTTCCTTCTGCGAGACATTAATTCGAAGAATATTAAGTTTTGTTGGAGCTCCAGCAGCCCCCTTGATTCAATTTAGGGGAACACGCGATTGAGGCAAAAGTTCCTAAATAACAGAAGAGGCGATTCGGAAACGCCCAAATTCTGCATTCGCATTATGAGAAAGGCTGAGGCGAGAAATTTAATTACTCCTTGATCTGTCGAGGGAAGAGAGAACGTATAATTTGACGCAGAACTTAGAGCTTAACGTTTTTAATTTACCATAAACCACGTTTCGCGTCTCCTGAAACGAGCCCGCCTGAATTATTTATGTGCTCTATAATCGAAGAGCTTTAAAATGGAAGTTTTGCTCTTAGGGCTTCGCTGGCGAATGGTTAATTGGCTGATTCTTAAAAGTATTTTCTAACATTAATCACTTTTTATTGCAAAAGAGAACTAAATCACATTCGGGTAGAAAAGGAATGCGCTCTGAAAGAACGAAACAGGTTAAAAATGAGTGTTTAGAGTATTGAAATTTGCTTGAAGATGGATTGCTGAAAAGCAATTAGCAGTTCTGGTTTTTTTTTATTGTTTCGTTTTTATGTTGAAAATAAAAGAATATATATATACGTTTGAATCGAATTCTAAAGAATCTGTGAAGGTTATAAACAATTAAAGATGATTTCCAAAAGTTTTTGATAATTTTTTGAATTTTTCTCCAAGAAAACCTTGGCAATTTAAATTTTAAAGGTTTCTTTCATTATTGATAATAGTTTTCATCAGGATAAAAAATACATTCAATATCAATAGATTTCATTATATATAGCTCTTTTTGTTGGTGAATGAGTGGTATATTTTATTTCTTTATATGTGCACATTAAAATCGAATCGATTATAAATGAAACACAGAATTCCGTGAAGTTTGAAGCTTAAAGAAAGTACTTAAATCTTAATCTTAAAGTTTGAATATTAATTTGTATAAGAATGAAAAATAAATAAATCTACACTAGATTTTTTACAGTATATATAGTATAAATCGAAAATCTCATAAACACTTCCAATGTAAAGTGTGAAAGGAAAAGCCAATTATGATAAGGTTTGAATGCAGACTGGTATTTTAATATGAAGTATCTAAAAGCAAGATACTTCATATTAAAATACCAGTCTGCATTCAAACGAAGTTATTTCGAAATAGATGTTTTGTAATTTTCCTACCAAAATGCCACATATTAATAGTGTGCGGCTTTTACTCATCAACATCACATTATTTTTACCTCCTCTGTATCAAATTTGCCGGACTTCGTGGGGGAATCCCTAACTATAACTTGCATATGTTTTTTACACAGAATCGGAATTTCAAATCACATTTAAGATTTTAACCTTTTTACAGTGTTATACATTTTTTCTCTTATTTTCTGTGTCTTTTGTCTCATTTTTAATTAGATTTAAAAATCTTGAGGAAATACCAACTAATGTTTAATGCAGCATAGCCAGTTTGGGCTGTTGCACCATAAACCTACAATCACGCATTCCTTCACTAAAATATAATTTGTAAAAAAAAACTACAAAATTTTTGCAGTTTCATCATAGAACAGAATTGAAGGGTATTTAATAGGGGCATGCGAATTTCAATTATAAAAACCCTAATAATACGAATAATACGACAAAAACTTAAAAATTCCTTCTAATGAACTTACACCTTAATGTTCTCTCTATATGGTAATATAGCACCTTTAAAGATGGAATATTATGTGTGTGTGTGTTTACAGAAATTTTACATACTATTTTCACCAAAAGAATAAAATTGCGCCATATTTATCTCATCTTGAAATGGAACATCATAAATAGACCCAAGTCTAGATTCACTAATTGAATAAAAGGACAAGCGTCTATTCTACAATTATATGGGTACATACCTAGACTGAACACAAACGAACCACTCGTGTAAGAGTGAGATCCCGTCCAGGACTTCCTCGATTAGCTCAGATTCAATATAATGCGGACATTTTGTTCTGATATTATTCACCCTAGCATTTTCTTACTTTTCTCAAGTTTTAAAACAAATCTATTTATTTTCGGAATCCATAAGGCTAAACGAAAAAGAAAAATGAATAGAGTATGTATGTATGTATTATAATTTAGAAAAAAATGTACGTTTGGACATGTAAATATTATGTATCATATACTCAAGTGTGTAGTGTACGTACATAATATACATAAAAATAGTATGCCAAACATGCTTTTGTGTGACTGTGTTTACTTCTTAAATTATATTAGGCTGAAGCACCTGTAGATTTATTCTCTTTGCCAAGAGCAAAAATAAATCAATGAATCAAAAATTCTTGATTATCAAAAAATTCAGCAAGTGCTTATACAGAGGGGCCATTCAAAGACTGAGTGATAGGAAACAAAAATTACTTCTTGAACCTTTGAGAATGTTTTCAAGAAAGATCGCCGACTGCTCCAGCTATTTCAATAGATAAGATTCCGAATCATGTTATCGTTCAGAGATATATTCTTGACGTTCAAGTATATTGTCGATAATTACTCTTGAAATTTGGAACAATTGGTTTTCACTAGAATCGAATACCTCAATGAGTTTTACTCATCTCTTGTTATCGCACTTAACCATTTTCATCTCCAATACCTAGAAAAAAGAAAATGAAGAAGAAAAAGATGAAATGAGCGTTATGACTTTTTCTCAAACTCTTCACTGTTTCAGTAGCAAAAAAGTGAATACCTTCACATTACAGAAATTAACTTTATAATTATGTGTATATGTTATGTAACATGTTTCATTATAAAAATAACTCAGAATAAAATGTATTTATTTTTGGTCACGGGCTCCCCTTTCCCTATTTACTGTTTACTAGTGCTGACTTGCGGCCGGCGGATTTTGTCGAATAATGGGTTCGAACCCTGACATCAGTACGTGTGTAATGTACATCAGCTACGCTACATCAATACGTAGCATATCTGACGTACATTAGATCTTTCGAGGCTCTAAGTCCTCCCATAGGCATGGCGTGTAAGTTAAGAGTTTAGAGAGGGAAGGGAGAGATCAGGTGTCGTCCTCGTCACTTAACCAAAGTTCAAAATTACGAGGATCGTTGCCAATAGCCCTCGTGTTGCTTCACACACATACAAACTGCAACGTTAATAACTAATTACGATTTCCTATTTACTATATGTTAAAATATCCACATTTAGCACATTCATTTAAAGCTGTCTTCTGGGAACGTATCCTAAACGCTAAACGAGAACTTATTCAATTAAAGATGGAATTAAGTTCTGGTGGGCTAAATAATTTAACTATAATTATTAACTTTTTCAAAAATCTTTTATGTAGAGAGACTGCAAACTCGTGATATATTATTTAAGAGATAGTAGGGAACACATTAACATACTTTTCTTTTCAATACAGAAATTTTTAGGTGCAAGAGATCAGTTGAGACAAAAACACATGGTAGTTTAGTTCAGTTTAGTTTTTATTAACGTCGCACTAGAAGCAACACGAGGGCTATTGGCGACTGACCTCGTAATTTTGAACCACGGTCAAGTGACGTGGACGACACCTGAGCTGGCACCCCCCCCCCTCTCCTAACATCCACACCACCAAAAACACATGATATAGACATGAAAAGAAATATAAATTTACCTGCACCAGGCGTTTTCAATTCACATCTTAGGACATTTATGAATACAACCCGACAATTATGTTAAACTAAACATTTCATGACAGCTGAGATTAAAAATACTATTAATAACACAACAAGCAAAATCTAACATATCATTACTTTTCGGCTGCCGATGTTTCCCCAGCCAAATCATAAGGTGTTTTTAAACCCTGCGGTGGGGTGGTCAGTTGATCATGAGTGCAGGCTGGGTTTCGAACCTTCAATCTCTTCAATCAGAAAAAAAAAAAAAAACTTGTTATAAAGAGAAAACTCTCTCTCTCTCTCTCTAACCGAAGCTTGAAATCTAACACCCAGCTCTGCAATCTTCCTCCATCCTACCAGAATGGACAAAAAGAAAATGACGCACTAAGAAGGCCAGAGTAATATAAGGCCAGAGTACTGCAAAAAGAACCGTAGCAAAATATGTCTTAGAATGTCGTCGACGTACCACTGTGCTGTAATTGTGCCTCTAATGACGACCAAAGGGTTCCAGCTATCAAGGGGAATGACACCCCAGACCCTAACTCCTGCTTGAGGGTCTGTGTGGCGTGCAATAGTTAAAGTATATTCGGCACGCAGCTCTGAGAGTCTCTAGACACGTCTTCGATTATCGTCAGGACACAGTTGGAAGAGGGTTCGTAGCTAAACACTATACGTCCCCAGTCAGCATCATTTAAACCTGATCGAGCCAAGCACCACTGTAATCTGGGTCGACAGTATGTAGGCGTGAGGGGCAGGTGGCGTAGTGAGAGGTTGGTAAGAACATAGATTTCGCTCTATCAGCCGTCTGTGAATGGTCATGGTCATGGAACTCGTGTGCCTGTCGCACGTCTGACGGTTGATAACGATGAATCAAGCGCTGTGACAGCTGATCTGACAATAACTCTGTCCTCCCAATCTGCTGTGGCCATAGGTCGACCGCTACTATCATGATACTGAAATCTGCTATTTTCCACCTATTCTTGCCAGCATCTTCTAATCGCCGCATCTCTTCCCCCCATATGACGAGAGAATTTTCCGATTTGCCCAACCTGCCTCTTTCAATCCAATGATACGACCTCTGACAGTTGCTCTTAATGAGCTCGAATCCTGCGAAACATTTTTTTCAGTCGTTGAAAGGTACCCTAAATCGCAATGCAACAGAAAATTTGACCATTAGATTGAGAATTGCTTCTTTCCTGCTGACTGCGCAATTCCGATGCACTGTAGCTCCCGCTATTCATTCATTTTACACCAAATTTTAATAATTTGCATATTCGGTCCAAATGTCTTGGGACCGAGTAACTCCTTCTTGGTGCCTCTTTTTTTTTTTTTTTTTTTTTTTTTTTGTTATAGAATGTATTTCAGAATAAGGGCAGATTTCAGTGTTTACTGTCACATTTCTTCCAGCCAGATCGGGGATAAAGACCCTTGGGGGCTAATAACCTCAAAAAGCCTTTTTCACAACCAAGAAAAATTTTCCGATTGTTTTTTGCAGCGTTCTTATCAAACAAACCTAAATAGACCACAGACCTTTGGCTAAATATTAAAGTATTGTAACTTCTGCTGTCGTTGTTGGAGAAAGCCGTCGTGATACGAAGGTGGGTCATCGTGGTGATACGAAAAGAAGCATTCTGAACTACATTTGTAGAGAAGGTCATTTTTCCAGCCATTAATGCGATTGATATACATCCCCTCCCTGTTGTATTGAATTTCGATTTCAACAGTTTTCATTTGATGTTATTGTTTGTCTCTAGTTGAGATGACGGATCTATTTAACGTGTGCAGCTCAACTGCTATTGTTACTAATTATGATTTATGTGTAGTTGTCTTAGTTAAACACATACAGTTCAGTTTTTGCGTCGGAGGTACATGCAACCAGTAATTCTAATTTGTGCTGCCATCAGTAATTCTAATCATCAGTAATCGGTAATTCTAAATGTGCATGCTAGTGTTCAAGTCCTGGGTCACCATTTCTGCAGGCAATGCATTATCCTCCACATTAAAGATGTTTTTCTTCCCCGTGATGGAGAAAGTCAGTAAACCTTGAGTGCCAGTAGCATTTCGAACTTTTAATCTTTGGGCCGGAAGCAAACTTGTCCAGGTGCTTTTTGCAGTACTCTTATCAACCACATCAAAAAGGATTCTCCCTCGAGCTAGTGATTAAGACATTTTACCTTTTGTCGTCGCTATTGAAGAGACCACCACAAATTTATAAATGGCGATTTTTTTTAAATAATTTGATACGGGCGTTTGTGGGGGGGGGATGGGAGAATTATAAAAAGATTTTCAAATGAGTGTATTTACTTTCATATTTATGAGTATAATGGATATAATGGAATGTAATTTTTCAAAAATTGCCACCCATGCAAGTATTACTGTTTTCTCACATCAAAATTTAATTCAATAGCTTTTCATATAATCATACAAAAAAAAAACTTTTGTAAAATGATAGTTTGGTTTTATTAACGTCGCACTAGAAGCAACAAGAGGACTATTGGCGACGGACCTCGTAATTTTGAACCACGGTCAAGTGACATCCACACTCCCTCTCCTAACATCCACACCACGACAACGGGAGGACTTTGGGCCCCGAACAGATTAAACGTGCATCAGCCCCGGCTACACGGCGGATCTTTGGTGGTCAAGGATCGAACCCGCGACTGAACGAAAACCGCCAGCCGCTAGTCCACGACCTTGACCACTAGGCTTCCGCGACCCATTTTGTAAAATGATAGGAACTGAATTATTCTAATTTCAGAAATTTTTTAGATTTAAGGATAACATTTATTATAAGAGCATTATTTACTTTTGGAAGAAAAATAATTAAGTCCAGATAAAATGTTGAAAATAATTCACTATTTGCAAAATGAAATCAAATTACATAGAAAATTAAAAGCAAACTTCATGCCAGAATTTAACGAGGAAAACTAGCTCAATAGTTGTTTGCTCGTTTAATTGCATTAATCTTACATCTTTAAGGTACAAATCAATTAATCTGCTTTATGCAATAATGTTACATATAAAAACATTCAAACTAAAATGGAAACAATAGCAATCTCAAACTAAGGCAAGCAATTTAATGCATTTCAACATGTTGGCTAAATGTAATTCTGTCAACAACGAAAAATATAGAGCCCTGCTTTTCAATTTGATGCAGAAATTTGAGAAATGGTTCGAAGATTTGCGGAAAAACCATCAATATGTTGGCATATTTTTGACTTCATTTTCAGACGATATAAACATATTATATGCCAATTTTTACATTTAATACATAGAACCGCTATCAAACATTTACACATACATAACTTAAAGAAAAACTTGATAATTTCATTCTTTACTTGACTTTTATACCTATCTCATGAAAAAAAAACATTTTTTTATAGATATATCCCAGAAAAGTTACCTTTTACCCAGTAAAAGGCAACTTTTTCAGGTAATCACAAAAAACAAATTCAGGAAAAACAATGGTTAAAAAAATCATATAAAGAAAAACTTCAAAAAAAAATCTTCTGTTTGTACAAAGCACTTAAACTTTTAAAAAAAAATGCATTTTTTAAACTATTCCTGAGAGTCCAGCATTTTTTTTTTTTTTTTGTCAATTTCTTATAATTATTAAACTTGCGATTGTTATAACGTTATAGTTCTCGATGTGAGTTTTTAGGGTATGAGAAACAAGAAAAAAATTAAGACCTGTAAATTCAAAGTATTTATTGCTCACGCAAAAAGCTGAAAAGGTGAGGGGGGGTGTCTAAAATTAGAAATATTTCATAATTTTATACAACTTCACATTTTTCCTTTTAATAAATAAATCATGATAAATAGTAAACATACAAACCGGTACACTGAAAATAGCTCACCAAAAAGGAAACGGATAGTAATCGCTAAACTTTGCAAAGCAGTTGAATGATGTTCGATAAGAAAATGATCCAAGTTTAATGCTAATGCGTATGACCACACACACAGCAGTAAAGCTATAATGAGGAAAAGGTTCCTCTATAAACATGAATATAGGGGATGATTCATACATGTAACAATCACATTCCGAGACTAGGAGGACTTTAGTGACTAAGAATGCCAGGTATAGACGCATGAGAAGACATTTCATACAGTTAAGCGAATTTGAAAGGGGCCTGATCAGCATCATGAAAACCGCAGACTGGTCAACGCGCCGTGTTGCTTGCCATATCGATCATTCGGAATGTTGGAAGCCGTCAGAACATGTTGGATCGAAGGATTGAGCGGCAAGTGCTTACAGATTCCACGTTGACTTGTTCCATGATACAATCAGATGTAAATCTGCTAGTTGCTCCACAAACCATTTCCAGACGCCTTGCTAAAGTGAATCTGTTATCTAAGCGCCTTTTTCGTGTATTGCCTTTAATATCGAAACATCAGCGACTCCATCTACAATGATGCCAAAATAAAGCGACGTGGAATGCATCAGATTAACAAAACGTGATGTTTAATGATGAATCCCGGTTTGTTTTAGGGATAGATGAAAACCGAGCACGGGTATGGAGACGCCAGGATGAACGGCACAATTCCACCTCCGATATCGCGCGACACACTGCCCGAGCAGCAGGCGTAATGGTCTAGAGGAGCCATATTTTATGATAGCAGGTCCATTCTAATTGTGGTATGTGGAACCTTAACGGACCAGTGTGATATTGATGACATTCTTCGACCCCACTTGGGACTTTTCCAAAATTATCTTCCATGGGCAATTTTTCCAACAAGATAATGCTCTCCCGCATACAGCTCGAGTAACTTATGTTAAGACTTTCTTGGCGACCCACTCCCTGTACTTGTCTCCTATACAGCATTTGTGGGATCAGCTGAAACTCCAGATACTGCCTTTCACCTGTACTATTATGTGTATTAAATTTTGTTTCAATCCGACGCCCCCTTCTTGGTGGTCTTTTTTCAATGTTCCTAAATATATTTTCATTTCAATTTTTCATATAAAACGACACACTTTAAAGTCAGATTTTTGGAGAAATTCTAACATTGTACACCTAGACTTAGGAAATGAAAGAACATGTTCGTTCGAACCAGTTAATCTAAAACAGTGAAATTATTTGAGTCAGTGGTCCGCTAGAAACCTATAATTTGTTATTCCGAACTATTCAAAATTATTTCCCACTCTTACCCCCCCCCCCGATGTCTTGTTTTTGTACTACTGTGTTATGGAAAGACACCGGAGAAGAACTAGGAAGGCATTGTCGGAAATTTTCCCGACTCAGAAGCCCGTTTTTGTCCCAAGAGCAAGTTAATGTTCACCGCCACTTCCGGCCATAAACTATTAAATTTAAAACAGAACACTTAGTTGTCGATATTATTCTCACATACTTTAATAATTCTAGTATGAAACTATTACAAAATAACTCCAAAAAGTAAATTTTAAAAGCAACAAATAATTAATGAGAAGCGTGATATATGTATAATATATGTCTTGGTAACTGAAAACTCTTCTCGCGCACGTTTGGTAAAAATACAATTTAATTTTAAGATCCAGTTCAAAATACTATCTATTCCTATATTTAACTTTTAGAGAATCCAGTGTTGAAAATCAAATGTTATACTAATAAGTCGTGACAAAGGGCAACAGAACTGTTACAGTTTTTCCTGCTAAAACTACTTTTGAAGACATGACAGGCAAAAATTCATCTCAGAAGTATTCTCTCGTTCACTTCTTTGAGAGATGTGCCACGGGACAGTTTCATTATAGATTCTGCATTTGGATCTGGCAATTCCTTGTCGGATTTTAAGCTAATTGTAAATGAATTTTTTATCCCTTCATGTCGCTGTTGGCTGAGGGAAAACATTCCTAAATATTTGTCTCCAGATCAAGTAAATGTTCCTCAATAGGAGCTAAAATTTCAATCGGCAATGAATTCACACACATTATACTCATTCTGCCGCTATGTTAACTTTATAAAAAGTTTTGTCATAAAAAAGAATAAAAAAAAAGAATTTAGGGAAATCTAGCTGACCACAATTAAAATCCACTACTTGGGAAATCATGCCTTAAATCACTTAATGGGCCGATCGGGAAAAAACTGGCTGGCTGTGAAAAACTTCTTTGAACGTTTTGAATGTCCTATTTTTCCAAGTTAGCATAAAAGTATTGAACACAGATCAACTACACCTACTTGCCATTTATATTGCCATAATTCAGGTACAATTTCGGAAGATTTCACCGTGACATTTGTTCTTTGTCCAATTCTAGTTGGTTAATGACAACAAATATCGTTTTCAAAGTAATCTGGAGCTCAGAAGAACCCACTGGGAAAATTAGGATGTTGATACATTTTATTTTGAAACGTAACATGCCCAGTTGGTTCAAAACTTGAACCAACTAGGCCTGAACCAACTCTCTAGCAGAAATTTCACAGGTGTCCCAAATATAGTTCGTAAAAAGCCATCAGAACATTATGTGGGTACTTAATTCAAAATTTATTGCAAGTTAGCAATCCAATAATTGAGCAAAACGAATTTTTTTTTTCTTATCACGAAATTTTGATGCTTACAATAATTCAGATGAGAGAAAACATATTAGAAAAATGGAGTAAAATCCAAAGATCTATAATACAAGTGTCTTCTCAAAAACTGATTTTTTTTTTACTTTCTTTTGATTAAAAATATTGAATAGTTTTATAAACAATGCTCAAAGAGATAAGCCTACGTATAGTATTAAAAAAATACTCGAAATAAAAAAATACGTTTACTGATCATTAAGGTGTATTTATTAAAGGGAAAAAAATTAAATTGTATAAAATTAAATATATTGCTAGTTTTACAACAAAAAATGCATTTCTTTTTGAGTTTTTTACACCATCAATAAACGTTTTGAATTTACAGGTTAGCAAATTAGTCTCTACTGATCTATTATCCGGTAGCGTAAGCGAAAAAGAGAAGTAAGCATTCAAACGAATTAACGAACGTTCGCATTCGCGACTAATTTCCAGAGAATGGAGCATCAGTGTTACACTTAAATTTCGAACATTACCAGAGGGAAAGTTGTCTGACCAATTCTCAAAACGAACTTTGAACCGACACTTAGAGATAGACTTTCAAGTCTAACTAATGAGAGAGTTATGAGCTAAAATTTAAAGTTAACGAAGAAAGCATGGGTATATTCTGCAAGCGAATATCGGAAAAGGAGCTAAAAATTGAAGAACCAAAATTTGATAGGTCAGATCGACTCGTTTGTTTCCAACTGATTAGATTACGACAATTTATCGTAGTTACTGTACTGTCTAAAATATGACAAATTTAACCTTACGTGCTTAGAAAAGCACTCATAAATGAATCGTGAAGATTAATGCAGAAAAAAAGATGAACTTGTTATGGTGTCGGATGCATACCTTAATAAAACTTGAGGGTCTATAAAATCAAGTAGCTGCAAGTAAATATGCATCGCAATGCAGCCTTAATGGACCCTCAGGACGGATATTCTCCGAAGTCATCTGCAACGAAGGTTTGTTTTTGCTGCGAAAGAAAATGTCTTTTCATTAGAGATTATATCAAAAAAAAGAGTGACACAGAGAAAGCTGTAAATTGTGCAAGAATATGAAAGTACCAGAAAGATAATTCAAGCGTCACAGAGATTTCGAACGACATTAAACGAAACAAATGTTATATGATGTTCGGATGATGAAAACAGCAATTTCGAAGTTCCAATTTCAGGTTTAGACGAGTGGAGGAGCGATTCAGCGGGTTTATTACATTTTTGTAAGTGTTTGGACTGGTTCGAGAACTTTAAAGAACTTGCTGCGACTGAAGCTTTTATAAATGATAAAAACTATATATCAGAATACTTAAGGTAGGTTATATGTATAATATTTAATGCTACTGGTGGAAATGATTTTGTAAAAGTATATTTAAGAGACTTATATGCTCTCAATATGTTTCGTAATATAATTTGTGCTGCTAATGTACTCGCAGATTTAGCAAAGAATAAAAATTTTTGGTATGAGAATAAGATAGGGTTTGTTTAATGAAAAGAGGAAATATTTTTAACTATTGCTAGAGTATATAAATTTAATAATCTTTATGGTATGCCAGCAAAGTGTTTCAAATCTTATAATGTATCTTTTAAAAATATTTATATTTTCTTGCAGTTGATATTTCATTCGCTCCATAAGTTCTTTTTAGGCCGCATTCATAGGTAGTCTGGACATCAAGCGGCTCATGGGCTAGACATCCTTGATTAAAACTATCCTTTAAATCCTTTTGAAAAAAAAAATAAAAAAAAGGATGCATTGAACAAAAATTATGAAAAAATATTGTAATCAATAAATCTCAAAGCGAATAAAATTTCATTCATCCTTTAAAATTTACATAATGATTTAAGAAAAAAAAAATCCTGTCTTTTAAAATCGCTTTTTTTAAAGTAAAATTACATTTATTAAACTTACGTTTTATATGTAAATCCATCTAATTATTACACAAACTCTTTGGAAAAATTGTATTGTTAAAAAGTTCTAGTATTTAATAATCAAAAACTATAGATATATAACAGTGTCAAGGATTTTTCTTTGACAATATTTTTTCGTTTTAGATATTGCGTTATAAAATTTAGCTCCCAATTTGCGAAGTAAAATTACATTTTCAAAATAAAAGCTAAGTATGCGAGAGAACAGATATAAAATTAAGAGAGTGCAATATATTTAAATGGCCGTGGTAGCCAAATGGTCATGGTCGCGAACTCGTGGCTGGTGTTGTTTCCGTTAAGTCGTAGGTTTGAGTCCTGATGTCACAAGACTCACTACATAGAGGGGCTGATTCACTTTAAATCAATCGAAGCTCCAGGAGTACTCCAATTAACTTAATGAGGAAATTTAGAGAGGGAAGTGCCAACTCAGATGTCACTTGACCGAGATTCAAAATTACGAAGTTTGTCACCCTCGAGTTGCTTCTCAGTCCGACGTTAATAAACAACCACCCACGCTGTTATTTTAGTTGATAGTTCAAGTGAAGGAGCAGAAGGGTTTAAAGATAATCAAGCCACTTTTTAAAAAATTAATGGTAATTATTTCTGCAGACTAACAACTTTCACTAATTTAAGAAAATAAAATTAGTGTCAGTATGAATTTAATCTGCTTACAAAATATGAAATTTTTGATTTTCTAGGCTCTAAAATGTAAAATGTGAGTAATTTTTTCATGATCTACTCCAAAGATCCTCTATATAGGGAGGCTGAAACATCTTAAATCTTTCAAAGATCCAAGTCCTCAAATTAGAATCATGTGGAAATTTGAAGAGAGATGACAGCTGAGGTGTCGTCTTCGTCACTTGAGCGGGGTTCAAAGTTATGATGTTCATCACCAGTAGCCCTCCTATTACATATAAACGTGTCGTTAATAAACAGTCAGTCAATCAGCAAAAAGTAGTACATTTAAAATTGTTGGTTTTGAATAAATTTCTTTCAACTGATGATTAAACTGTGATTCATGATGAGTTCTTAATTTAAATTTAGTCACGAACGACGTCTGAATTATTTCCCTCTCCAACTTCCGCCACACCCCGCGTGAAACCACTTCAGTTTAATATGAAGCAGTCCACATTATTCCATCTAATGATCTTTCGAGGAACCAGGTCTTGAACTTGCAACTCGACTTGAAAGTCGGCAGCCATGAAATTTTCAATCATGACCACTAAGTCACCATTCCAAAACTTTTAAAGCACTGATTCTAATAAATTTAAAACATAAATTGTAGTTTTTAAGCAAATAATTAGAGAATACATTAGAATAATATATTTAGAACTGATTTCGATGGGCAGTATAATTGAGATTTTATGCAATATTTGAATTGCATCTTTAAGATTAAAATTCTATCTAATATTTAACTAAAAAAAACTAAAACTCAAAAAGAATACTTTTTTTAAAAAAAGTTAACTCAAAAATTCAATGAAATATAATATTTATAAAGAATTCGTACTTTAGTGGTACGAGTTCCAAAATATTAGTTTTTGAAGAATTGCTAAATTTTTTTATTCAGATATAATGTGAGTGGTGAAAAACAATAAAAAAAAGCGCATAAATAACAATTTTCTGCAAACAATTGTCTTTGTTTTTGACTATCGCAAATGTTGGAAGAATCACTACTCAAATTTATTACCCTGCAAATCGTATTGGAGCTTCTTAAACCGGGAAGTCTAATTAATAAAGTAATGATCCAGTGGTTTCGCTAGGTTCGACTCCGCGGAAGACATTCAAGTCGAATAATGAATGCTTCTTATGCTAAACTCAAGTGAACCTCAGATATATCATTTGGCGTAGTAACATTCTAACTCTGTTGCTATCTAGATCTCGGAAGTCTTACATTAATGTTGTAAATTAAACAGTTATGTATTCACAAGGGATATTGAGATAATAGGTTTATCTTATTAAGAATCTTTTTTAATTACCTAAAACAATAACTCTTAGTTTTTTTGAGACCATAACTCGGTAAATTCTTTTCTTTCATACAATGAAGGCTTGATACTAATATATTTAATAGCAAAGTTCTTTCTTCCTTGGCACTAAGACTGAGAGACATTGCACAACAAAATAAAGAACTTTTTTAGCCTGTACGGGTTTTCATATTTCATGTATTTATAAGAAAGAGCGCCTTAATGTACAAAACATACTCATGTTATCAGCACTTATGCCCAAAATGATCGTTTCAGGGTACAATAATATCACATTTTTGAGAGTTTTTTAATAGATCCACCTATTTTAAATCATAAAGATTCAACTGTATATACAGCTCTACATTTAAATTTTCTGCCTTAGTGTGATATTAGAATCAATGCCAAAGAAACAAATGGAAGCTCGGATACTTTTTTAGTCTGTACTCAGGGGCTAATCTTCTTTAATTATGTACGGGAATCAAGACTGAGGCACCCAAATGATCTTTTTCTTTCCTTAAGAGTTTACTGTCATTGGTAAACAAAGATGACGTGCGTCTGATATATTCTAGCTATCCTTCTCTATTTCTTGTGAACCGTCATTTATCTCTTTTTTTCAAACGTCTATATCACAGTTATATACCTTGTTTAGCGTAGGATAGCCATATATAGCTCTTGCGCCATTAAAATCCAACATCGCTCTCTCACACTTTTATAAGTCTGTCTTTGCCGATTATCCTAGGAGAGGGCATAAACTCAGGCATATTTTTTCTACAAAAAGAAAAATGTCATTTTACTAATATCATATTATGATTTTAATAGCATACAGATACAGAAAACGGCACATTTTGCACTACAAACTATCTTACTATCACTCTTCTTTTTTGAAAGAATCTTCTATTTTTAACGTATATTTTTTAATCAGTATATATTTTCCTACGTGTAATAATTTACATATCTTATCTCCTTTAGAAGTAATATATATATATATATATATATATATATATACAATTAAAAATATTTTGCATAAAATTATATTCTGGTCCTTACAAAATATCATGCAATTCCATACATTTTTTTCTCCTTATACGAAACAAAAATCGCTTAAAACACGAAACGATTTCTCTTCTCAGACTGGTTATTCAGAAAAAAAATTTCCCATTAGATTGAACAAAATAAATATTAGTTGCAACTATTTACTAGGTTATTGCTCAAAGATCTCATTAATAGTAATACATATAATTAACAACAATACTTTTTTACAAATTTTTGTTAAATATGTATGATTATTTGAAGTGTAAAGAACAATGTGTTGGATGCACTATAAATATACCTCAATATATGTACTTGCATGTGTACGTTTTAGCATGAAATCCAAACGATAAAATTTGTAGATTTTTTTCCCAACCTCATAAATTTTTTTTTTTTTTTTTTTTTAATATTATTATTTTGAATTTGGCCCTTTAATATTAAAGGCCTTGAAAAAAAACTGATTTGATTTCGTCCATTGCGTTATGATGGATTGTTTTCTCTAAATTATGATACTGATAGTAGAGTAGGAAAAGTTACTTCTTTTTTCAATATATTTGATCACAAAGTAAATTTGGAGCTGACACCTAATAACGAGTTACCTAAATTTTTGCATATTTGTCGATATTTTAAATAAAGACATTTATTTAAAATGCAGTAATTATTTTAAATTTTGTCCTCTTAAAGAAAATCTGAGATCATTGCTTTAATTTAATATACATACACATATGCATTACTTCAAGTTTCATAATTATTTATAAAGGTATCGTTTTGGTAGATTCTTTGTAGCAATGTAAAAAGACATTTTTCATGCAAAACAATTGCTTGTTAAATCAATAATTTTCTGTTTGGTTCAGTTTCTAAAATTGCATTTGAGTTCAGTTTTTACATTAGGAAAACAGTTAAAAAAAATCATTTGAAACTCAATTATGTATCCTCTTTAACCATCACTACTTCCAAAAAAGAAAAAATAATTAACAAAATTTATATGAAAATTACAACACTGTAGTACCAAAGAATGATATTGTACAGGTTAATTATAATTTATAACGATTCTAATTCATACGTTTCCTTTACAAACAATAATTCAGAAATAACACATAAAACATGTTCTAACAAAATACAAGAGCTTGAATGTGATGTACTTATTTTATTCGGCCTCTCGTTGAATGTTTCTTCCTTCAAAAGCTAAGCACTTCACTGGAAGCGTGCCAAATTTCATCTATAAAATTATTGCCGTATGTCAAATAAACCATCCACCAGCAGTGAATTCTGCACGCCAATCCTCTTACCGTCCCATCAAGCGCCAAACTTGTTGAGGAACGCTCTCCTCACATCACTCTCGCAACAACACATTGGCATTTAACGAAAAGACATTTTCAGTCCATGGAAAAGCACCTTCCCATGACTTTTTGCAAGCACAATTGCACTTGTTTGAAAGGAGTAACTAGTCGGCCCCAAAGTGCACAGGGAGATGGCCAAACCCAAAAGGCGACCTCCCTTCCATCCTCAGAGAGAGCGAAAGTGTGCACTTGGGCTATTACCTAATTTTTCATCTCGTTTTCAAGTCGGCCGCTTCTTTGATCAATCTTCACAGCTTCCTGAGTCTCCAAAGAGCAGAGGGGCAGGCGGATATTGCCCAGCGGAGCGGGACGACGTGCCCAGCATGCTTCGGCGCACAGCCGAATATGAAGGGGGAGGGAGAAAACGTCCCCGGAATTTGCATATTGCATCGACCATCCCTCCTCCCACATCTTCCGCATCCCTGATGAGAACAGCAGCTCCTTGACTGATAGAACCGAAGGGGGAGAGAAAGAGAGGAGAATTTTTAACGTTCCTCTCACCTGATGTGATTAGGTAGCAAATAAATGACGCGCAGCACTGACGTTAGGGGGGAGGGCCGAGGTGACCCTTTGGAATGACCTGTGAGGCTGGCACGGTAGCGCGCTCCACCCCAAACCAAATTACTGTCACCACGTCGCGCGTTTTCCCATTTTCCCGCTCACTGACCATGTAGATGACCTTACATAACTGCGACATGTACGTCACGCGTAGTGACTGGTGGGGACGAGGGGGGATCAACGTACCTGCACGTCTACCTAGTGACGTGACTTGCCGGCGATTTGAGCTCTGAATCATTAATTAAAGCGGTAATTGGATACCCGTTGGGGATGGAATTGGGGTGGGATGGAAGCCTGCTTGGATGTGTCTATGTATCAATATGCGGATGGTTATCTGCGCGAGTATGTATAAACACTAGGGCATACGCGCGCGTGTGCCAGAATCCTTGACATGCCTTTCATGTTTGGTATAGTTGACGAACTTCACTGGAAATGTTAGGTATAATTTCTTGATGGACGGATTCCTTAAATGCAGCGAATTTGACTGGTTTGTTTAAACTTCCCTTGATAGACGCGATAATGAGTTTGCAGCATATTTGTTATGAGGAAAATTGTGAGGTACTAATATCTCGAGACAGTTTTCGGATGCCTGATCTTTTCGGGGGCCTGATTGATTTAAAATTTATGTTCCATGCATTTTAATATTACGCATAAATTAATCAAGGTAGAAATAAGAGCTTTAAGGAGTTTTTACAATTATGTAAATTGTTCTTTTTATATTGCATTTAACAGAAAGTTCTATCTTTTCTATTACTGTCAATATATAATAACACTTTTAAACATAAAACCTTAAAATTATTTCTAAATTGATTCAGTTTTATAACCAAGTAGTGTTTCAAAAGTGTGCATTATATTGTATATTCAGTTATTAAGGCTAAATTTTGAACTTGTTAACTGAATCAGGTATATTAACACAAGAATGAGAAGCCTTTACAAAAATTTGGATGTTGTGTTTTTGTTATTTATGTATCTGAATAATTCTAATTTATCACTACTTCATAAGTTACTAATATCAGTCAATATACTTCTGACTTGAATAATTTAATTTCATATGAAACTCATCCACACAAAAGAAATTCTTATATTATTCTAACAATTAATTCTTTTCACCAAAACACGGAAACAATGTCTCTAACAATGTTTTGAGAGCTCATAAAATTTTATAAAAAGCTGTGTATCTTCTTCGGTAATAACATAAAAGGGGTAATTTATAATTTATTTTCATCGAAAATTTACGTAATACACACAAATTTAGCATATTTTCAGTGACAGTTAATTTTTAGTTTATTGCAATGTTTCAGTAATACCTGGTAAATTACAATTAAACTATATAGACTATTATTACTGAAGAATTATTTCATTCAGAGAGAAATCATGACAATTTTACAATTGGCAAATTTAAACTAATTTCTGAAGCTAGCAAACTCAATAACAAGAAAATGTTTAAAATTCTTAAGTCATTTTCAAAACTACTCGCAACGTGAAAAGAGAAATTTATTTTAAGACTAGATTTGAGAATAATATTTATACCAAATTTACTGTTTAAGACTTTGTTAAATGAAAAAGAGATGATAATTATATTTAAAATTAAAAAAAAAAATTCTCGTAAAATTATAATATTTGTATGATATAAATAATTTATAATTTTTGTATGATATAAAAATGTTTTCTGAAAATACTAAGACATAAAAAAACTTGTCTAGTATGATTCTTTATAAATCATACAGAATTCTTCTTATCATAATTATTACTATAAATTATATCATCTTCTATTTTTAAATAAATATCTAAAAATTCAGATTAATTAATAATATCATTAATTTGCAATAATTTAACTCTATTTTAATAAGGTATACTTTCATTTATAGTATTTAACACAAAACATTACTGTGTTTCGGGTGTTTTATACTTTCTTTTCCCAAATTGTAATGGCCGCTGTGGTAGCCCAGCGTTTGGTCATGGTCAGGAACTCAATGATAGATGATGCTGTCGTCAATCTCGAGTTCGAGTCTCTTGCTTCTGCCCAAATTCGCCGTATTAAGGAAAGGGGGCCGTTTACATATTAAAAGGAATTGAACTTCAAAATTCTTCTGTATTAGGGTATAAATTTGATTGATTGTATTAAATTAATTGCAAAAATAACTATCGCTGATTTTTTTGGAAAGTGGTTTAAGTATCTTCATTCCGTTCTTCTTAAATTAAATTGTGATCGTGATTGTTTATGAACGTCGCTCTTAATACTAGCGCGAGAGATGGTGACGGATCTCATAATTTTGAACCTTGGTCAAGTGAAGAGGACGAGACCCAAAATGGCCCTCCATTGTCGTCCTCGTGACTTGACCGAGGTTCAAAATTACGAGGTCGGTCACCAATAGTCCTCGTGTTGCGTCTGGAGCGACGTTAATAAAAACATATAAATCCATTAATAACAGCTTTCATAAATCAGCATTAAGGCTCCCGTCTACCCGCCATTTTGATTTCGTGGGCGTAATGTTAATCCTATGGAATTTTGACTTTAATTCTCACATCTTTATTATTTGATCTATTTGAATGCAATAAAGTGCATTTGAAAGAGCAAAAAATAATCAATGCTTCTTTGGAATTACTTTTTCTTAAGATTTTTAAGAATATTTTTATTCTTATTTTAATTATTCGTTTTTGAGTTTTCCTGTCTTTAAGGAATATTTCCAAATATTTTTAAGAATCGGAGGAGAAAAGTAATTCCACAGAAGCCTTCATTATTTTTTGCTCTTTCAGATGCATTTTATTGCATTCAAATAGATGAAACAGTAAAGATGTGAGAATTCAAGTCGAAATTTCATAGGATTAACATTAAGCTGATGAAATCAAAATGGCGGGTAGACGGGAGCCTTAACAGAATATTGAGGTAATTAAGTTCATAAGAATGAAAAACTGACACGCATAAAATTTTGTCATTATAACTGCTTAATAATATTTTATTCATTTATTTATTATTAATATTTATTTAATATTGATTCTACAGCTATATTTATTTGTTGTTATAAATTGCTGGTTAAGAAAATACAAATTTATTTAACTTAATTTACCCTGGAATCAGAATTTTTTTACATATTAAAAAGAATAAAAATAAATGCTAAAATAAATTTTTTGCACACGTAACATGCATTTGAAATACAATTTAATTTAATATAATTTGAATGTTTTAATGCAACAGCACACAGAAAAGTTATTTAAGTTTACATATTTTTTAGAATTATATATAATATGCTCTATACTCATAATATTAAATTACATTTAATAAACATTAGTTAATAGGAAACTGTACTTTGAATAGGTAAAAGAACTATTTTATTAAGGAACATTCTTACTGGAATATTTCCTAATATAATAATTATACATTTAGATTGTACATTTAGTTTTTGTAAATCGCTCTAAATAAATTTGGAACGTGACTCATTGTTATCAAACTTTATTTTTAGAACCGGAGAAGCTTCCTCCAATAAAATTAAACTTTGTTTAAAAATGTTTAACTTCTTCTTCTAATTTTTTTAGCCACCCAAGGATAAAGGGTGGGTGTTTTAGGAGGGGCGTTTTGGAGTACCGGATCGCTTTTCAATTTCGTATCGTTTGCTTCAATTTTAATTACATCTAACTTAAATATATTCAATTTAGTAATTATCGTTTCCTTTAATTTTAATATCAGAAAAGTTTACTATTATCCATTTCTCGATAGATCATCGTAAACTTTAATTCTTGTGGCCACGGTAGCCTAGTGGTCATGGTTTCGGATTAGTGGCCGGTGGTTTTCGTTGAATCGCGGGTTCGAGCCTCGGCCACTAAAGACCCTCCGTTTAACCGAGGCTGATACATGTTAAATCTGGTGGGGTCCAAAGTCCTCCCGTTGGCGTGGTGTGGATATTAGGAGAGGGAGTGCCAACTCAGGTGTCGTCCTCGTCACTTGAGAGAGGTTCAAAATTACGCGGTTCGTCACCAATAGCCTTCGTGTTGCTTCTAGTACGACGCTAATAAAAGAAACCAAACCAAAACCAATACTTTAATAATAATTATATAAAAAAGTGCACCTTAGGAAGCTAAAACTGTTCTTTGCATAGAACCTTTTATACATTATTTCATTTTGCTTTTGCGTTATTATTTGTAATTATTATATACTTTCTTTGACAATAGTTTTATACAAAAATCTATGATGGTTTCGTTTTATTAACTTCGCACTAAAAGCAACACAAGGGCTATTGGCGACGAACCTCTTAATTCTGAACTTCAGTCAAGTGACGATACCCCTCCTCCTAACTTCCACACCACGCCAATGGGAGGAGTCTGGACCCCAACAGATTTAATGTGCCTCAGCCGCTGCAGCACGGCGCAAAAATCCATGAAACTGAAGTGTCCTGTGTTACTGAAATGTATCCTAAATTGATAATTATAAATTTAGATGCCTAACTTAGTTTTTACAACCTTTTTATGTATATCACTTGGTGTGTGTCTGTCTGTGTGTGCATCAGTGTGTCATCAAATTTTCGATTGTTAATATAACCAACTTCCCATCAAGCTAGAGCTCTGAAACTTTGGGAATCGTTCTTACTCGCCTAACAATGCAATATTTAGACATTTGCGACAAGTTTTAACTAATATTTCAATATTTTTTTTAAAATTAATCTGAAAAATAAAATTTGTGGTTTAATGAAATTTCAGAATTCAAAATATCTTTAAACTTACCAAACATGGCATGGACTGAGTGGCTAATTATTTTATAACAATATAGGTTGAGGATATTAACAAAAATGATAAGGAGATTTTATAATTACTTGCCGAGTACGAAAATGCCACTATATAAAAACGTTGGTTTTTATCTCGAACTATTTTTTGTAAACATCTCATATAACTTTCAAATTTTAAGGCATAATAATATTTTGTCAAATTTATTTTAAGGATAAATTTAAGTGGAGCATCTCTCAAATATGAAATTCATACTTACTGTTTTTCATTTGAAAATCTATCTCTTCGTATGTTTTCACTAAATTATGTTTTGTTATAACCCATTGCCTTAAATGTCCCAATTTCCATTAAAGATTTCTTATACATGGTCTATTGTTAAAGTAGAAAATATTTGTTTACTTACTGCATTTTAACCTAACTGGAAAATGTATTTAGATAATCTACAGTGCATTACCGTTACTAAAACGAATTACAGATTGTTCTATCTAAATTGATATACAATCCACTCCGAATACAAAAATATCAAATTACAATGTCCGTGTTTGTAAATACGATATGTATTAGATAATCTGCTGCTTTTACCAATTCTTCCACCTCTTACCAAGAGTTTCATACAAGCTAATTTTTTTTCAATTTTATTTTTAACATCAAAAGCGGAACAAAATTCAGGATTTTTAACATATTCTAGAGTTTTGTTTTGCATATGCACTGAAATAATACAAAATGTTAAAAACCGAAATATATTTTAGTCAGTCCTGATATTTTTAATGAATAGTAAACTGTAATAATTTACACGAGGGTCTTCCACGGGATGAAAATTTGAACTGGTGCCCCTCTGATAACTCGATGGACGCCATAGCCTAGTGATCATGGTCACAAACTCGCAGCGGCATTATTTCCGTCGAATCAGGGGTTCGAGTCCTGATGCCATTAAAGCCCTGCCAAACAGCGAAACTGATGCATGTTATATCTGTTGAGGTTCAAAGTACTCCCGCTGACGCGACGTGGAAATTTGGAGAGGAAATGCTACATATCACGTGCTGCCCTCATCAATTGACCGAGGTTCGAAATTACGAGATCCGTCGCCAATAGCCCTCGTGTTGCTTCTAAGTGGGATGCTGCGTAAATTGTAATTCAAAGGTCAATAATGGTGGGAGAGAGGTTTCTTAGTAGTCTATTTATTTTTACTCCTACGCACCCGTTATATATATATATATATATATATATATCCCGCTTTAGAATAAAAATATTACACTCAACAAAAAACCCGCTTCGGGCTGTCAAGCTATTTCAGAAGCTGAATATACTTCAGATGATCTCATGCGCTCTCAAAGTATTGATGAGACACGCAGTCTCATTTATTTCCTGTTTCCAAATAAATAAATAATTTCTATCGCGACGTTACTAAACAAACAATTAAAGGGGGGGGGAATCTTTTACCTGGTCCGTGCTTCGATTGACAAATTATAACATTCTCCAAATGCTTCTATCACTAATATTTTTTTACTACATTCCTTTTTAACCGTGTTTTTATTTTTGTTTGTCTAACTTTAAGCTTGATCTCTACAACTTTCAGCACTTAATTTAACCTAGAAAGATTTTTTTTTACCTCTGTAACACTATTCCAGCTTCAAACCATCATTATCAACAAAGATTCGAAAACTGGAATAAATGTATACAAGTGTACGTTTCCCATCCATGGCGGGATATTTAGCGCCCTTAATCTGCGTCTCCTATCTCAATTTCCCTGAGCCGCGCCATGCAGAAAACTCGAGTTACACTGAATCACTGCAGCGGGATACGAGTGAAGACAAGCGTAGAATGAGAGAACTCTCCCGGGAGTCTTCCATTCGGAGGCTTTTGTCTGAGAAGGGCACCCGATAAGATTGGGAGATCGCCTCATATTAAAGAGCGAATCTGCGTACACCATGAATACATCCAGGTCTGTTACCAGTTCGATTGAAATTTTAAAAAATTTCAGCAATATGATTACTTTTACGTATTTGGTAGACCTGTAAAAATGAGTGAAATAACAGCAAGAGCAGGATTTTTGTGTGTCTGTGTGCAACATGCCAGGCTATTCTCTATGGTCAGTGTAATATCGAGATTTAAGCCTGTCATTGCACGTGATACGGTATCACAGCACGCCTCATGAAGTTCAACAGGAGCTCAATCATTCTGCCCAATGGTCTTGGTGGATTAGAGTTCGAACAGTCAACTCGACTCGAACTCCTTCGATTGATTGATTGTTTTTATCGTAACTTCGTATCGGACTTCGTTATTGTGAATCTTGGTCACGTACGATGGATCAGGACGACACCTGAGTTGGCTGGTCGTTACAGACACCAGGGTTCGAACTGACCACTGGGCTACCGCGGGCACTCGAGCTTCTTCGATAACAAAGCTTACGACCTTAACCAAAAGATTAACAGTTCATAAACAAAGTTGAACAATGAACTATATTCTGTTTTTAAGATGTTTATCTCCTCTTGCTCTTATATCAGTGTCTTATAAAAGGTTAATTATTACCTTGATCTTCTTATAAAGCGTATTGCATTTATTCTTTTGTGCATTTTCTTTCTGTGACGAATTTGTCTGATGGTAAAAAAATACTGTATTTTAAGCAAAGCAATTTAATAGATTATTTACGGAAATTTTAATGAGCCTAATATCATTAAATGTATTAAAGTAAAACTAATGAACTGTGCTTCTCATAATGTGAAAATGGATGAAAAAAATCCAATAAAGAAGACTTTTGTAACAAAGTTCATTACTAACTAGTCGGGAACGAAGAAGACCAAAACTACGGTGTCTTAATTCAATTAAATCGGATTTTAAGGTATTTTTGGGGAAAGGAATTTGCAGGACTAAGACAAAAGGCAGGCTGTCTTGGAGGAATCTTCAAAAGAAGGTCATGACCCACCCAGGGCTGTTGAGTCAAATATCATGATTAATGTAACAAATTATCCCAGTTAATCAAAAACATTTGAAAATTAAAATATATTTACTGACGCGTTTGTATATAATTAATAATGAATTAAAATTTTCGAAGTAAGGGTTCGTAACACAGTCATAAAAATTATACAAATTTAGTTTTTCCATAACCGTGTATATAGTTATAAGATATTATCAATGATGTGATATCATAAAAATGTTAACGGAGTGAGTAATATTTCTAAATTTTTTCATAGAAATTTTGAAAGAAATATTTTTTTAATATTTCGTTTCAAATAATAATATTCGAGAAATATTTTTTCCTTCTAATTCTTAAATTTTTCAGCTGTATGAATTGTATATTATCTGAATCTTTATTGAAATGATACTCAAAAGATGATTATAAGAAGATTAACCTGATTTTTTTCCGAGAAAAGAAAAAAAAAGTTGGTGTAGGTTTAATTTAACTTTATATATAACACATTTAAAATATGCTTCATTATTTTAGATAAATTTATCGCTTAATGTCAAAATAATTAATTTCGAAATCAGCTTAGAATTATATTCATGACTTGAGTTAGAAATAAAAGCTGATTTGCTTTTTAGTCACGGGAGCTTCTAAAATAAGTTTTGGCTTTTTGGACTCATTACATATTATTGATTGACTGCATATTATGACGCACGAGGGTTATTGGTGTCAAATCTCGTAATTTAGAACCTTGATCAAGCGACGAGGATACACCTGAATTGGCACCCCTCCTCCAAACTTCCACATCTCGCCCTCGAGATAACTTAGAGACTCAACAAATTAAATGTGCATGAGCCCCGCTACACGACCATTTTTTAATGGAAAGGAGTTTTTGAAAAAGCGTTCGATAAACTTATTCGTAAATTTCACGTTTGAACATAAAAAAAAGTATTCTTTGCATTCGAAAACGTGTTCGTGAACAGTATTTGGTTAATTATATACTATTGCTCGATATTAATGGAGCAATTACAGAACTAACTATATTAAAAGTATCAGTTACAAATTATGTACAGGATGCCCACTGAAGTTCCGCAGCCCCTTCCTCCTTATTTCAAGATCGGCGATGGCTATTGCCTTAAATG
Organism: Nephila pilipes; assembly: GCA_019974015.1. Taxonomy (NCBI): domain Eukaryota; kingdom Metazoa; phylum Arthropoda; class Arachnida; order Araneae; family Nephilidae; genus Nephila; species Nephila pilipes. The sequence continues at coordinate 534,719 of BMAW01011115.1, read as the reverse complement.
TGGCGTCTAGATATTAGAAAGTGGCTACAAGTTACATGGCGAAATCAATTGCAGTGCCACCTGGTGGCAGACAGAGGAATTAGAATTCATATTTTTAAAGCGGTAAAAGATGGGAGGAAAAAGTCAAATACAAAGATATAATACATTCTCGAATTAGTATAAAAAGATGGTTTGCGCGCCATAATGCAAAGAACAGGATGTGTAAAATTCTAGGTAGTTTGTTCGCATTTCCAGCACTGTTACACCACGAAAATGTTAGAAAGAACAGTTTTTATATTTAGTGTTTAATATGCTCTCCTTTAATTACAATGCACATCTCTGCTCTTTATAATTATTTCTTTTATCATTTCATGCTTCCCATTTTGCAGCATACTAGATAATAACCTGGATTTACTTCTTTTATTATATTCCCAATCGAAAGATAAGCTGCTCCTTACGTGTTTAAATAATACATGAGTTTCATGCGATTCACATATCAAATACAGATTGCGTTAGTGCGTATTCAGAATCGAGTTTACACGATCGGCACACAGTATGCAAGCCGGTTTTAAATAAGTCTATAAAATGCCGCAGTATTTAAACTATGGTTCGTTCTAACGAAAGCATGCTGTACCACTACACAATGACGCCGGTTAGTGTTTGGTGAAAAAGATATTTTCACCTGTATTCCGCGTTTTATAACGTCACAGGTTTGGGAAATTGTGACCAACAATTTTGCATTTTCTCTTTTTAACATTTTTGTGCGCAAGATATTTTTTCATAGTAAACTGAGGACTCTCTAGATTTTTATAAATTACTTTTCCCCCATATCTCTCACCGTTTTCTAAAATAAGAATGCTTACTCCGCAATTTGCCGCCAGGTGGCACTGTAACTGCTCTCAACATGTAGCACATAGAACACTTTTCTATACACAGGCACCGCGTTTAAGGCAAAACTAGAGCAGTTCTCGTTAAAATAGACGTGCAGAATTTAGGAGGGCGCTTTGTATTTTTTTATTGCTTCTTTTAAAGCTTGTATCAATACATAATAATTAATTTTCATCACAAATGTGATAATTTAATTTACGAGTCCCCTGGAAATGTTAAAAATTATTTCGAATAACAAACTGAAAAGGAAAAAAAATTTCCAAAAATAAAAATTGATATTGAACTATAAAGAAGAAAATTACGCAGGAATTTCATTATCATTTTCTAAATTTATATGAATACAAATACATAATACAGTTATAGTTTTATGTAAAAAAAAAAAAAAACGTTAATGTTTGTTAATTAAAACACATAGAATTATCATTTTAACTATATACCATACCACAATCCTTCAAAATTCTCAAAATCTAGTTTTCTTTTGAAAAAAAAATTACATTGCATCTCACACTAAAATGTCTCCAACATAAACTTTTCTCTTTCCAAATACGAAATACTTTACTTTTTAAAAAAATCCCATGTACGGAAAAAAAGCACCAAAACACCACTTACAAAACCCTCCCTCACTCCGTCCTCTGGCGACCCTAAATTTACCGCTTCGCCCCTCTTAACTGTAACCAAAGCTATCGAACATCGGTAATCCTACCTCGGAGTACCTAAGAAGATAGAATTAGACAAGCGTATAGGGAAAGAGCTCACTCCACTCACCTCATTGGTTTATCCTGAAGCGGAGGGCGTGGTAAAGGATTGCTTTAATTCAGCTATCCCTTTTGGTATAAATACGTCTGGGATACAAGCTTCACTGGGCGTAAAGAATCACTGGTGTCTCCCCCCCTTCCCATTACGCAGGGAGGGGTAAGTCCATGCCCTTACGCGTGATCAGAGAGAATCTTTCGCTTTTTGACTTGACAACTGCTTTTCGCGTTTGCTTCTTACACCTAACTAGCCACTTTAACAGAAGCATGTTGAATTGAGTTTTTTCCTTTTTTTTCTTTTCGTTATTACCTTTCTTTTAATCTTTTCTCTTTTTTTCGAGGGGGGGGGACTTTTTACTCTCCCTCTCAGCTGCAGAAGAATGTGAATTCATTTTCTATTGTTTTAAAAAGAAAATGGTTAGAGGTCATGGACTGAGACGAACTTTTATAGTTAAATTTTAAATGGTAGTGCATCATGCGTGAAATAGGCAAAGCAACAAAGTGTTAACATACATTAAACATAAATTTAATTAAAGATTGAAGAGTTATTTTTTTCCCTTTGGGAATGCATTATTTTTTACATAACTTTTATTCTGAAATCAATCATATATGAGAACAATAGGGGGACTTTCAATCAAAAGCATCATTTTAATTTTAAAAAATATTCTCCTGTCATTTATTAATATTTTAGGACCTATATATATTTAAGATTTTTCAATTTTCTTAATAAATTGTTTTAATTAGAAAATATATTCAATTTTTATCATGGAGCAGAATGAAATGAATTCGGGAAAATTAAAAATGTTGGGGGGAAAAATTTAAAAAAAGCAGTTCTTGATCGATAATTTTGAGTTATGTGAGGAAAGGTTACCATTATTAAAAATCCAACAACATCCTTAAGCAAAATAGTAATTTTAAATTTATGAAGGCTATCTTTTATTAAGGAACAGAAAAGACAGTTTTTTTGTATAGATATATATCTCAACACAGATGTGGATTCAAGAGCTTACAAAAGAAGAAAAGAAACCATTCATCACTGTGTGTATGTATGTATGTATGTATGTATGTATGTATATATATATATATATATATATATATATATATATATATATATATATATATATATATATATATATATATATATATATATATATATATATATATATATAGCTATCACCCGCCTGTAGTGGATGCTTTGCAAGGGACTGCGCTGCTCATCTCGATATTTTGCGATAAAGTCTTGAACGAATAAAATAAATTGTTATTGTTATAACTACGTTCTTTTCATTCGTCTAAAGTTAGAAGGCAAAAAGTTAAGAGGATGTTAAGTTTCTAAAGGAGTTAAATACAAAGTAAGAGTGATGAAATTATTAGATAAGAAAGTAGAATAAGAAAGAGGAAAAAAAGAAATTTATAACCAGAAAGTGAAATGTAAGTAATAAAAATGTATTGTTTTCAAACAAATCCAGAAGCATGATTAACTCAACCCTTTACAAAGGAAGAATTGGGTATTTATCAAAGAGTTACATAAGACATGGGCTGCGAAATAAGCTGAAAAATGAGAAAAGGTAAAATTTTGTTTTATTAAGTAACTGAAGTACATTTAAGTGTTTGGTTATGTCTATCCTTGAAAAAAAAAAGTCTCAAACCTAATTTAATAGAATTAGCTCAGAACTAGGAGGGAATGTTGCTCTGGAAGCTTAAGTTGAAAACGTAAAAACTATTATATTAACAATGAATATTGTGAAGAAGAATTTGTGGTCTAATGTTGGAAAGAATAATCGAAGAAAGGATTGAGAAGAAACAAAGGAAAGAAACAGATAAGCAAAGACAACGATAATCGGTAGAAAGTAATAAGCTAAGACAACAAGAAAGGGATAAGTAGAAAAAAGAAAGGGACTAGGAAAGAAATTTTAGATAAGACGAAAAAGTCTCAGAGGAAATATATGTGAGAATACAAGTACTCGACGATGTGAACTCGCCGAGCTAGAAGAAGAAAATAAGATGTTCCTTTGAGTTGTATGGGAAAGAAATATCTTTATTTCAGAACAAAAAGAAAGGCAAATATGTTTTGAAAAATGATACAAGTCTCAACATAAAGAGTTTGATTCTAAATTAAAGATGAAAAATCAAGAATCAATTGAAATTCAAGAAGAAAATAAGAAGTTATCTTAAATCATACGAGAACAAGATGTCATTTTTGGAAAAAAAAAACCATTTCCTGTACTAAAAACAACTTACTGCCAAGGAAAGGGAAAATTCTAATATGTTAAAAAATTAAGGAATAAAACCTGTACCTTAAATGAAGAGAAAGAAGAAATACTGTTTAAAACAAAAGTGGAGAAAAAAAGGACAAGCTTGTTGGATAGGAAACGGGAAAAAAAGGAGCAAAACATCAAAGTTTGGACGAACACAAAATCTAAGAAAAGAATAGTAATGAAAATGAAAGACTACAATCGCTGCAAAATAAACTGAAGCATGTAAGACAGCAACTTCGGAAAAGTGAACGTAAAAGACAGAGAGATTTAATAACGCAGAACGAAAGGGGGAAATAGAAGAAATGCCCCACAAAAATACTCGCGTACGAAATGTAAGAAAATTGGAAAAGCGGAAGTCAAATTTTAAGAAAAGGAAAAAGGTCTTACTCCATATAAAAGAAAAGGTAAATTCCGAAAGCTTTAAGGCTAACAGAAAGGGACGTCGTACCCTTTTCAGACCTTGAGAGAGGATCATCACGAGGTTCAAGGGTAAACTAGCCTCATTAACGGATGGAAGGAAAGTTTCAATGAAGAAAACATGTCAGGATCTTACGATACTTGCAAGGAAAGGAAATGGTAAACTAAGATCCTTCTTTTCTGCAAAACCATGGCTGAATAAGGCCCAAAGGACTCCTACAGACATAATTCGAGAGACCAACCCCCCGCTCCGCACATAGTGCACTACGGGTACTCCTACAGACAGAAGGGGAAATTGATACGGCAAAACAACTGCGCTACCCCAAGCCGCACCAGGAGGAAAGAGAGAAAATATCCCTCCCCCCTCCCAAGTCGATGACCAGAGGAATCCTAAGAAAAATGAAAATCTGAGAGAGTTTTATTTATTATTATTATTTTTTTTTTTTTAATTTTTTCGAAGACTGATAAAAAAACACGAACTGTGGAAATCTGCCTTTTATAAGCCATTTTTATAGTGTTTTTTTAAAAATTTCCTGCAACCTCTTTCGACATCTAAATGCGCGAAGAGTTACTAGAATATCTCTATGTTTTCGTAAAACTGTTTTACGAGTAACACACGTTCTGGTAAATTAATAGCCATTGTAACTGAAAGAAGAATGCTCTTCACTCTATCTCCTCCATTTCATACCCGGAACCTCACTCAATCCATTTCTTTAGGCAAATCAAATTGTTTTCTTCATTTGCAGCGCCACAGTTATATTCGTTATAGTGCCACAATGCTACAAAATACAAAAATAAGTTTTAAATGCTATCATACTCGAAAATGCAAAAATATCTTTTGGTTATTTAATACAAGCTTTTTCAATCATTTAGGCTGTAGTGCACCCCTTGTGAAAAAAGGTTTGAATGCATTTTTATTTATTTATTTACTGCGCAATTTAGCACATTTTTTCTTATTTGTTTATCAATGAATTCGCGAATCAATTCGCATTATATATCCTACTTAATATTAAATTAATACGCCTTTAAATTTTCAAAATAATTTAAATTAATTCTTTCATATTTATGTTCCATCCAATTATCCAATTAATTTTGTTAAATCTGATTTAAAATATAAAAATTGTAAAACAGATTAATTTTTAAAATTATAAAATGGAATAGTTTTTTTTCCATATTTTCATTTTATATTTAATTTCTTATATTGATGTTTAGAATTTTATTTTTATTTATTTATTAAAAAATTTATTAAATTTTTTTGAATAATATCGTTGTTTAAATCTTTTTCTAACTTTTTTTTTATAATAGATATTTTATTCCCTTAATTTTAAATCTAAAACATAGTTTACGATACTAGCTTTTACTTTAATGAAGTTATTTTGTAAATGGCAATTTTTAGTAATGATGAAAAATGACTACATTTAGGTAGCTTAAAGATGGTGTCTTTACTGTTTTTCCAGTTTTCTTTTCTTTTCTTTCTTTTTTGTGTTTTATTTTTCCATTTCTTTGTATTAGAGCTGTATTATATCTGATTGTTAAATTTCCTTTGAATTAAGATTTAAAAATTTTTGGTCGTTCAATTTATAAGGCTCGTGATATTGGGTTATAACCATGGGTGTCTAAACTATGACCGTTTCAGGGTAACAATGCAAAAAAAAAAAGAAAAGAAAGAAAGAAAGAAAGAAAAGAAAAGAAAAAGAAAAAATTTGCTGGGCCACACATACAATATTTTTTCAACAAATTTAAATAAAAATGAACTCTACGCAGTTTTATTAAAATAAATTATATATATATATATATATATATATATATATATATATATATATATATATATATATAACTATATATGTGTGTGTGTGTACGTGCATGCGTGCGTGTGTAAACTTCTTTTTTTTATAAGTTTTTTTTAAATTTGAATTAGATATATATAGGTGCATTTTTATTTTAAATTTGTAAAAGTTCCTTTTCATTTAATTTAGATTTCATAAAGATTAAAAAAATTCGAATTAATGAGATGGATGAATTTGCTTTTGTTCAACAAGCAAATCGATATTAGGTTCAATAGACGAGGTAGCAATTCTTACTGCATTTTAAAGATGTTTGTCAGTGATATTTGTCCTATTTTTGACTTGTAAGCTTTCATTCTTGAAAATAATTGTTCACAAATATAGGTACTGTTGAAAGCTAAAGACATTAATAAAGCATGATTGTGAAAATTAGGATATTTATCGCGGGATAGGTAATCTTTATAAAACTCCAGTAAAAAAACATTCCCAAATCTTTCTTTCAGTTAAATGTCACTTTGCAGTTCAATGCATTCCATTTGAAGATTTGAAGGTAATTTATTTATTTCTAGAGAAAATGGGGAAGAAAATATGTTGAAATGCTCTTCATTTTTTTGAAAATCTTGAAATCTTCTTTCAAACTCTTGAATTGAATCAAAAAATAATGCAGCATATTTTGTGTAACTCACAGGTTTTTGTGCAGCCAAAGTTCTGAAATGTGTCAAATATTTTACTTTTATTTGATTGTGCCAAAATTTCAACTTTCTTTCAAACGCTGTTATTGTTTGGAACATAATATTAATAAATTGATTTTTTCCTCGAAGTCTCACATTTAAATCATTGAAATGTTCTATTAAGTCTACTAAAAAAGCTAAATCTAAAACCTAAGTCATCGTCTACAAATTCAGTCACAGGTTCTCCTTTTGTTTCCATAAATATTTTTATTTCATTTCTCAAATCGTAAAATCTTTGGAGCATTTTCCCCTCACTGAGCCATCTTACTTCTGTATAATAAATAACATCTGCCAATTCAGTGCCCATTACCTTAAGAAAATCTTGAAATTGTCTATGATTAAAATCCTTTTGTTCTTATAAAGTTAATGGTTTTTAAACAACGCTTAATACACTTTCCAATTTTACAATTTTTTCACATAAATTGCCCTGGTGTACAATACAATGATATGCCATCAAGATTGTCTTGCCGACAGCGACGGCTTCATTATTAACCATTTTAACGAGTCCCCATTTTTACCAACCATGGAAGGGGCTCCATCGGTTATGATAACTGATATATTTTTCTTAGATAAGGAAAACCTTTTCATCATCGTTTTTAATGCATCGAATAAATCTTCAGACTTGATTGTGTCTTTTAACGATACTAAAACAACCATTTCCTCTGTGATATTAGAAAGGGCTCCCTTGGCCAAAAGGATTACGAAATCGAAATACAATGCATTATACTGCATACAAATATTGTAATTCTTCAAAAAATTCACATTCAAGTGGATACACACATAATTTGAAACTCAAATTCTCATGGCATATTAAGATGTTTTTATTTAAATTCTTATTTCAAAATAAATGTCAAAGAATCGATTATATATGAAAAATATTGAAACATTTTTTTTTTTAATAAAATGTATAAATTTAAATATTTTCATAATTTGTGTTTGGGCCACATTTTAAAGGCTTTTGGGCCGCATATGGGCCGCACTTTAGACAAGCATGGGTTATACCATTTCTTTAGAGAGCTATTTTACTCACTGAGAAGCTTTGATGATTAAAACGTGTTAAAGCAGAATTACCATTGTCCTAATCCAATGACAGAATTAAATCGTTTTATTTATATTTTTTAAAGGACTTTCTTTTTTCCAAGTATGACTAGTTGTCTTTCGTTGGCTCTTCTTTTTGTTCTTAATCCGTTTATAATTCTGTTTTTAGTATAAGTTTTATTTTTAAGATTAAATATTAATAATTTTCTAAAAATAAATAATAAATAATTAATAATTATTCTGTTATTTCAAAATTTATTATAACTACTTATTATTAAACTTAGGCTTTGATTATCTTTGTATTGTATAAAATATATTTACATTTATTTGCGTCCGTTTTCATTGTGTGCGTGCGTGGGCGATTCAAGGTTTGGATTGGTTTCAGGACAAAGGGCTTAAAAGTTTTTCCAAGACCTCTCGTTTCTAAATTTTAATAATTAAAAATTTCAAAAGTGTATCATAATTATGCAACATAAATAATTTAAGTACAATTTGTAGTATTTAAGCGATCTAACGCCTATTTGTAATTTGCTTTGATGTGAAATAGATCAAATGAAAATTTAAAGTAAAATAAATTTTGTTTTTGCTGTTTGCTTTGTTGCATGACATTCAATTTATCGCAATTTTTTAATAAAAATTTAGATTTTGTGTTTGAATTATTTTTCACATCCTGAATGTGACTAGTCATAACAGTTAAAATAATCGAATAAGTTGATAACGATCACACGAGCAATTATTTTTCACATCCTAAATGTGATTAGTCATAGCAGTTACAACAATCGAATAAGTTGATAAAGATCGCACTAACAATGAGGATTAACTTTTCAAACAATTACTCTCTTTTCTATGGAAAAATATAATTGTGATAGCGCTCGATAGATTTTCTTTTCGAATTATCATTTTGAAATCCCCCTTTCCTTTCTACTTTTTGTGCAATAGATAGAGAAAAGAGAGGAAGTATGACAAAAAAAAACTTAACAAAGAGTGGGGGAAGTGGGTTGTAAATGGGAAAATGAGGGGTTCCGAGAAGGATAGGGGAAGTGGTATCGTTGAAGCCCAACACGTGTCCTACCACAACAGCTCGGGTTCTGTTTGCTGTGGAGCTGTCAATAGCTACATTAAACCTTTAAAAGCAGCGAAAGTGATTGACAGCACTTTAAAGGTAATTCTATGTCAGCAAATTTTGTAATTTCTTTTTTGAGATACCACTGGTGATAAAATTGTGTGGAAAATGAGAACATTAAAAAAGTAATACTTGCTAAAAAAAAAAAAAAAAAAACGTACTACTGCATAAAGACGTACTACTTGCTGCTTCATTTTCTGACTTTCGATTTTGCTTGCCATAACAATTTGACCTCTAGTTTTCGTAACAACACGGGGTTATGATATTCACTTTTTTTACAAATTTTTTTTAGCACTGCATGATTATATCCTTAACTGTCATTCCATAAGTCTCTTCGATTTTAACTTTATTGGCAGCTATAATAATAAAAATTCAGATTGAAAGCTCTTCCGGATAAAGTCAAAGGCTTTTTTTAAAAAAGTTTATCAATAAATTTCATAAAATACTTGATAATCAAAATTTTAAGGGTGCCCATTTTCTGACACTCATCTGGAACATAGGTAACTTTCTTAGACACATAGCTACCCAAAGGTTCCTGTGCATTGAAATAACGGAAAGTTTCAAACAAAATGGACGAATCTCTACAATCAAATGATTCATTCTGACAGAATGCACTTCACCAATAATGGTTAAGTGATTGTAATTAGCCTGTTTGAGTTGTAAAATTACTATTAACACAATTATCTCTTTGAATCAAAGGGTACAAAATGTTTATTTCTTTATTAAACGCAAGTGTATTCATCCATATTTTTCATTTTTTTCCCCTTCTAAACTAATAAACATAAAAAAGCCCGTCAAAAAAGTAAAGGAAATTGAAAAAAAAAGTCACTTTCCCAACATAAAATATTTAAGTGCTTCTCAAAAAACTGTCAATATCGTCTTTTATATAAAATTACACAAAAAAAAGTGATCCCTCCAAAAATGCACATACGATTATTTGTGCACCTACAAAAAGTCCGATACCGACAGATGGCAGGTGAAAAGCAAGGGATCCACTCGAGTTAGAAGTACCTTGTACTTGAACAACCTCTCCGATCTCCCCTTAGATTTCATGTTCACGGTTCCACTGAGCACATTTACAGTCCTGACCGCAGCATGCTAAATATGAGGAATGAGAATAGTTACAGCTAATGGCTTGTCTTCTGTAGAAGCTCCCCTCCCCTCTTTTTGCATTTACTACAATGACTATGATACAAAAGGATTAATGATAAATGTCGGAGGGCTGCGAAGGGGAATCGTCACATTTGGCGGTTTATGCACATGATGAAATAGCAGTAACGCCAACGGCATTCCATAAAATTGAGAAATGTTTAAAGATTTAAAGTATAAATTTCTTTGAAAGGGAGTTAATGCTTGAATTTTTTAAAGATCAGCTACATTTTGGCGTTCTCGAGAACGTTATTTATGTTCATCATATATAAAAAATATTCATAACGTTCGGATAGCGAAATATCAAATATAAGAGGTGGTATTTCGAATCACAAAGAAAAACAATTTGCTTTTTTATTACAATGTTTATTTTATTACATTATTTTTTTTTGTCAATTTTTAGTGATTTGTTTTATTTTTATAGTCTATTTTTAATATTTTATTTTATTTTTTGATAATTTATTTATTTTTTAATTATTTATTTTATTTTTTGATTATTTTTAAAGTTCATTTATTTATTTATGATAATTTAACTTTTTTTTTATTTATAATCCAAACTTTTAATTTCAACAAATAATAATTCAGTTTGTTTTTTCCCAAATTTCTCTCTCTCTCTCTCTCTCTCTCTCTCTCATAGAAAGATAAAGAAATTTTTAATAATTTTTTTTTCGGAAAGCACAGGTGCATGTAAAATAAGACATGTTTATGTTTGCATTAGCATATCACAGTATTCCTTTCGAAATATTAAGAAAATGCTTAAGTGGCACAGAAATTAACCTTGGTCTCTGTTACAGATAATGAGGAATGGATTCCCTTTTCTTATGTAAAATTAAAGAGACTCATTGTCTGATATATGATTTTTCAAACTTGTAATACTCAGGAAGAGCACGAACTCTATCAAACCAAAATTAGTTAATATTCATCGTTTAACCTGACGAAGTGATTCATTAATTATCTCCGATATGCTTTTATGTAGCTTCAAAATTTTCTTAAATGCCCTATTCAACTGAACAAAGACTTTATTTGATCTTCTTTTATGATTATTTATTCTCAGTTATTGTCATTTAAAGTATGGATGAAAAATGTGTTGGTAGTGGTTAAAGAAATCGCTTCTTCACAACTGATTGACTGATTGTTTCATTAATTTATTAAAAACCAGGGCCATTGTGGATCTCTCCAGACAGAGCCTGGTCAATGCAGAAGTGGTCCCAAGGATCTTAGCAAACTATGTCAGCTTGCTATGACATAGAATCTGACAGATATAACGTGTATCAGTCCCTAATATGTTCTGTTGTAGTCTTAGAATTTAGATTCTTCGAATACAAGTCAGATTCCCTCGACCAACCAGACTACTACAGTCCCTCACTGTATAATAAGGATCCAATGAAGAGATAATTATCTAAAACAATTAAGGGATCAAGGAAATAAGATAGAATTTTATGTGACTAACTTGGAAGTGAAAGAGTATGATTTTCTTATTCTGTGTCGGACTAACATCCAAAGCTACGGCTTATTTTACAGGTGCAACTAGATTTTTAATATTTCGCCTCAGGAAGAATATCTCACCAGTTTTAATATCAATTGATTTTGGTGCGTGTGGCTTTGTAGTACTGCAAACTTGTTTTAACAGTAGCCCATTCTCTTCGGTGCATCAATAACACATCGATTCTATTAGAATAGTGGCTGAGATAAAACGCTTCTTCCCAGCCACGGTTTAAGGAGTCGGAACCTCTACCTGAATAATATTCCAAGATGGCTGTTTCGATGTACCTTTTCTCAAAATCTATTATAGATACAGAAGTTTATTTTACACAAGTAAATACATCTGTCTTATAATACTGAAATGAGCTTAACTATTTTGAATTTTATATCAACTTAATATCAGACATTATAAATTTCACTCTTTTTAATACAATTTACAAAAACATTTTCAATTTTACAAAAAGCTCATTTGAGTATTGAAACATTAGAACATGTCTACAAAATTACACATATGAACAGTAGTTTCTTAGAAAGGTACATCGAACATGAAAATTCTTTATTTGAGATAAATGAGTTTTAACATTAAAAGTACTTACCTATCAAACATTCCTGCCCATACTCTAAATTATCCACATTTTTGGTCTTCATCATCCTCTTTTCATGACCTTTTTCCTTTCTAACATCTTTGTTTTGTAAATGAGCTTTAACAGCCTCTCTTTGTCGAGACGTTTCATTGCCTGTATCATGCATAGTCACCAGGCTCCAATTTTCTCAAAATTTGTAGTTTTGATACATTACCTATAAATGTGAACGGGCCAATCATACATTAAAGAGGGCTTCTATCTGCAAAAGTTTGTAATTTTGGATATATAACGTTATTTACACACTTTCATTTTGGGTTGTAATTTTAGCCGTATACCAAACACTTTTCAATAGTTCTGGATTGGATGATCCCTAAAAACAACTCACAACAGCAACAGGTAAGCTGTTTTGATGATAGGTTTCCCAAGCAACTCTGCTCTAAACTTGCACCATGTATCATCAGTGGGCAAAATATGAGGTTTTCATCAGTCGACAGTTTGTGCAAAATATTGCCCGGCTTGTCGCATATCTTTACACTGGACAAATTCTTTGAATGAACTGAACCGTAATGGTTTGTGCTAGACGATCAATTTCTGCCTCTGTCAGCCTGTTTTACCAGACAGGTTTACCGTCTGAAAGCTTTGACCTCTCATCTTTGCTTTCAAGCGCCGAAGACGTGTCCCATTCATTACATGTCCAAGACATTCTAATTTCTCACACTCGTTCCATACACATTGTTCTACAATGGAATCTTTCGAATCTCCGCGCAAGTATCTTATCGGGCGTTGTACTTCGATTCAGAACGGCGAAAAATTGATAGAGCACCTGTCACCTCTTTACTATAACCAACAAAATTTCTTTGGTTTAGAAGATCGCCGTTTGCTGACCGGACAAGTAATGTTTTGGATAATATTTCCACATCAATTACTTTACCTGTATCCACGCGTAACTGTCACTACACCATTCTTCGAAGAAAACGTTTCTGCTTCCATCAACCGCAACAACCTCTTCCTCTTCATTTCTTCAGCTTCATGGCTTCTTTCGCCATACTTTCTTCGCAAGTTTCTCTAGCTTCTTGCAAAAATATTAAATTTTGTAAACTTTGTAGGTGGAAGATTCATAATACCGCAAAACATTACTGCAGATTCAGGCCCCTTTCCTATGCATCGCGTGCATAAACAACCTATTATTGACTTCAAAGGTATTGTCCTGCTTAGAATTATAAAGTATTTATAATCGAAGAAGGACATTTTATATCAAACTGAACTTCACAGTTTTTCATGTTGTAACAATCTATTTATTGTTTACCACACTTTAAGTATTTTACAGCTTCAAAAGTGCATGGGCTAAAGTTGATATCCATAATGACATTCAAAACCAGGGCAGTATCATTCAGGTATGATATTGTCATATTTTTACCTTCTTTTCACTGGAAGATACATTTTGCTTCTTCCTTGGAATGATTGCTATCATTCCTATAGAAGAGTCATTAACTTTCACTCGCATTTTCACATCTGCCTTTGTTAAATGTCCTACTTTTCTTTAAACTTTCTTGTGTCTTTGATCTAGGCATGATAAGCAGAAAACAACAGTTTAAAAATAATTTAGCTATGTGTTTGATGCAAACACTAGCTTCATAAAGAACAACAAATATTTGTAATAATTCAGTTATATCTTTGAAACATAACTAAAGGCCAAGACAGCTCGTGTGATCGAACTAAAACGATGTATGCAAGTATAAACAAATATCTATCAGTCTACAGATACGATCAGGAAACTTCTTAACAGCAAACCTGGAAAGAAGGCTCATTTATAACGAAAGTTTAAAAATTCAATTTAAAATTAGCACATGGTACTATCGTCCAAAACCATGAGTGCGTTGATTTACATTTTTGGCTTTCTGGCGCCATGGCCCCATTCAATGCTTATTTAAACTAAGTTTTGAGCTTCTAATTATCATTGAGATAAAAATAAGGTATCTTTAGAAGGATGAAAAGCTATACAATTTGAAAAAATCTCAAATCATGATTTGTTTGAAGATGACGTTCCGACACCCCTTAAAATTTTTTTGTATATACAAAGGATTTAATAGATCTAAGCAAAAACGTCTATGGAATCATATCCAGAGATCTTGGCGACCAGGCTAATGACCCGTGAAACAGGGTTTAATCATTCGTGCCGCGTACTTCTGTACATGGGCATGAACGATATAGATTTAAAACTCTCGGAAGGCTTACATTCAAGAGACAGTCTATTATATTCAATGGGTAGTTCCGTTTTATAACCATAACTTTGAATACTTTTAGCTGCAGACACCCTGTGTTTATGATATGTAGCTCAAGATCTGTCTTTGCTGCTGAAAGGCACTCCTGTGATGCTTCTTTATGATTGATATACGGGAAGTTTGTTCAGTTGAAAAATGTCTTCTAGACCTGTAAGGGCTCTGACATGACCTAGATATGTATGAACGGTCAACTGGCAAGATAAGATCTGAGATAGCATCTTCATCCGCATGAGATTCTGACCTGCAATTCCATTACGTGTTCTGCAGTTCTCGTTTCCACACGGTACAGAATAGCAAATCAGATTTAAATGCCTTTAATTTATCATTGGTCATTATCAATAATTCATCTGATGCGATGTTAATTAAATTCTAAGACTTATTAATCTGTAATACCTCTCAACCAAAGGACTCGACTCGTGTGTCGTCAGACATGACAACTTTCTTTTACATCCCTGTTTGGTCACCTTAAATCTTTATCAACATGCTCAGCAGCACAGGATCCACTCCATCGCCTGAACAAGATCTCACATGCACCAGGAGACCTTTGTTGAAGGGTGCACCTGATCAATAGTGGGCCCTTTACACGAACGCCTTCCTCCCCTCACCAACAAAGTGCGTAGGCCCGCTATTAAATCGCTCCTCTCAATCAGGAAGGAAATCAAGAAGAACCACTCTGCTGCCGTGAAGGTCGATTTTGGGAAATTCAAACCTGTTGTTTATGATCCATGCTCTCATTTTTATTATTATTCTAAAAGGAAGGAGAGACAATTGATGGAACAGTTTAGAATTGACGTCTTTGTTATTGTCTTGAGATTAGGGTTGGATTAGCAAGCTTGTCGCGTTTATAATCGTTTGTGATTTAGCGTGGTAATGTAATCAGGGTTTGTTGAAGGGAGTACTTTATATACACATATACTTTATTTTTGCTATATATATTTTATTATTTATTCATTTTGTAACAAGTTCTTGTTAATTTTAATTAATACAATTTTATTTAGACAATACATTTTATGAAATAGATATTGTTTCATCTTCTAATATAGCTCAAACTTCATTTAAATCAGATGGTTATGTTGAAATAACAATGTCTTCTACATTTTGTGCGAAACATTTTCCTAAAGTCAATCTTACCACTCTTATATAATTTTAACTCAGAATTTTGAAAATATTTGCTTATCCATAATTAGAAATGTAAACCAAAGTTAATTAACGTAGAAATGGATATGGCTATACACAATATGCGAAAAATTTTATCTGTTCACTACAATCTTAATAATATACTTATATCAATAATACTTATACAATTATAGCCTCAAATGACAAAAATGTACAAAGTTCAATCATCAAATAGTACATCAGAAATATCACACCATTATATTTCTTGTTAATTTTCTCAATCAAACATAGAAATCGATAATTATTTTGAGATAATCAAATAAACGTTAATCATAATATATATTTTCATATATTATAGTCATCAGTTATTCCTATTCTTTTAAAAAACGTTCAACGATTAAAAGTGCAGCTTTTCGACTGTTGAATTTAAAGGAAAGACTTAAATAGGTAATATTAAAGAGTAGAACTTATTTATGGGAAAAATTGACTTTGCTAATTTCGGTTTTAATGCCTTTACTTTTTGTAGTTTTATTAAGGTTATAATAACAAGTTCGCTTGTGATAACGAGCTCATTGATAGATCTTCAGTCTTTACAGGTGGTATGATCAATTTATACAACGGCCCGCAAAATGAATACTAATTACAATACAAAGCATAGATTCTGGGCTTCCACGAAGTAAATACAATCAAGAAGGAAACTTTCTTTATTCAAATTCTAAGTGCATTTTATATATTTACAAACAAAGAAACATGCTGAAATACAAAGGCAAAGTTGTCAAGTCTAACAAAGAGTGGATACTGCCGATTATGTTTAAAATCAATAAATGAAGAGTGAATATTAAATAAAGCAACGACGATAAGTGTAACATTATTGTGCTGTGATTATTATATGTGTATTATGTGTGTCTATATACGTATATGTGTGTATGTATATATACATTACTCACACATATGCAATGTGTATAATATATACTTCTAAATCAGGTCTATTCAGAAAACAGTAAACTTTTGAATTAAATGAAACTAGAACAAGAAAAATTATTCTATACATCAGAAAGGTGACTAAAATTCTACTTTCTACATAGTCACTGCGCAACAGAATTAACACTTATCACTGTAGCCCTTGGACAAACTGAAATTCTTACGTTATTACTACCGCTCATCTCGCACCTCAGTGACGCGCACCACACCTCCTTTCGGCACCCATCTCACAAAATTTGCGTTAGCTAGCTTTATGAAGGAGCACAATCTTCAAACAACAAATAGTAAACTTTGTGGAAAACTAAGCGAAAACTCAGTTGGCTTAATGAAACAGGTGGTTTTCACAGATCTTTTCATAGAACTTTGGCGATCAGTTTCAGTCAGTCTTGATATTACGCACTGGATCCATCTTCTCTTCATTGTAACGTTAGTTGGCCATTTTACGAGATGCACCATTTTGGGATTGAACTTTTCATTCATTATGTTGTTTGCCTACCTTCACACGCGGATAAAATTTCCATAGGTGTTTTATTTTGCCAACAAAAACCGTATCGCAGACCACACCTCACAACTGGCGCGATTTTCAATTGCAGTGCACATTTTCTGCGAATATCGAAAACGGGCAGCGGAATATTCCGTTGTGACTGGCTGGACGTGACTGGATAGCCGAGCAGTACATGAGGCAAAATATACGAGATTGCGAACGCTCGCGACGTCAGGACAACGCTCTTTACTCTGAATAGCCCTCTGCTTGTGTGTGTGTGTGTGTGTGTGTGTGTGTGCGTGCGTGTGTGTGTGTGTGTGTGTAATGTTAATATGTAATTATTATAATCATAATATGTAATAATGTCAAGCTTTTCGGCTCAACACCATATATCCTTTATTTTATGCTCACGCATTTTTGCTGGAGCCCTTTTCTCAAAACAGCAATACGTTAGCACATGTTAATAAGTGTACATACCAGCAGTTCCCAAATGCTTATAACTCAGAGTGCCCTTTTTGATCTAAGGTTCCCACACGGCACCGTAACTAAGTTTTGTAAAGACGCAACTAATCATGAGTGAGAGATACAAGTATCATATTTCGCGCACACCTGTGAAGACTCAGCGCCGCACACTTTAGGAAACTCACTGGTATCTCCTATGGTACCAGTGGGTATGCATATTACTATGTTATTATACTATGTAAGTGTGGATATAAAACTAACGAAGATACGTTACAATATACTTATGCAACTTAACACTAATAATACTTGTACTACTAAATACTACTAAAATACTAATATGTAAATATATTTCTAATGTATAAACATTTTGACAGCTAGATATCTTCAAAAAAAAGTTGGATTTCAATTCGCAAATATAAAAATACTTTATATAAAAGCGATGCAAAAAATATTTGTGTAAAAAATTGCAAGATGGTGATGTAATTGTTGTTACAATTTTCAATATTAGCATTGTTTGTGTGTTATAATATTAAAAAGTGGTTATACATATAATATACAAAAAAACGCATTTTCTATCACAAATTTGTGTGATTAATACTTTTTTCTG
The DNA here is from genome assembly GCA_019974015.1 of Nephila pilipes. Taxonomy (NCBI): domain Eukaryota; kingdom Metazoa; phylum Arthropoda; class Arachnida; order Araneae; family Nephilidae; genus Nephila; species Nephila pilipes. The sequence goes on along the minus strand of BMAW01011115.1, from coordinate 516,602 downwards.
TGTCAATTTAGAATAATCATAGTATTTAAAAACAACTTCTAAATAGATATTTTTTCCCGTTCTGATAGAAAGCATTTATTAATTTTACATTAAATATACACATTTACAAACATAATCTACCTTAATTTAATCGAAAAAATTCACGAGAAAGGTAAATTGAATTTGAATAAATTTAAACTGTCTCTATATATAAAGAACAAAAATAAAATCTCCTCTAACTCTTTACAAAGATTTTCGAAATGATTTTACACAAAAACCATTTTCTCGAGTACCTTCCAAAACAACTCCTTTTTTTGAAACCTCCGTCAACGAAAACTAGCAATTTATCTTCCACAAACCTTAACCTAAGTTTTCTCCAAGGTAACAAATTCACTAACAACACTATTTTCATTACCGAAGCTTTCTTTGCGGGGGAAGAACTCATTTATCTTCTTGACGTTAAAATTCCGCACCTCGCGTTATTTTTCATCATCTTTTTTTTTTTTCTCACGAAGAGTATTTTAAGAACACATTCTTCGTAAATTTACTCTCTCTTCTTTCCTTCCAGAGACGAGTTCATTCATTAGCTTTTGATTAACACTCGGTTCTTGTCAGAGAACCTGACTGATGTTTGAATGCGATTCTTTCTCGATATTCGATGTCGACTATTCGACAATTGCTGTGACAATCACACGCTTAACCCCCTCCGTCTATGAGCCCTTTTGAATTCCTCCATGTGAGGTTTATCATATGGAATTTTTAATTACTCATTCAATTACATTTATTTGAATGCATTAAAGTATATCATAAAAAGACAACGATAATGAATTATTCTGTGGAATTATGTTTACCTTTCGAATTACAAAAATATTTTTTCAAAAACCTAAAAACCCATAAACGTGTAATTAAAATAGATGTAACAGTATTTTTGAAAATTGGGGGGAAAATTTAATCCTACAGAAACCTTTATTATTTTTTGCACTTCTAGATGCATTTCATCGCACGATAGTCTGGATTTGAGATAGTAACTAATAATTTGATGGAATAAACATTACATTAACAAATTCAAGATGTTTGTTGATTTATTCTTTGATTATTTATCAACGTCGCCTTTAGAAGCAAAATGAGGGCTTTGGCGATAAATCTTGTAATTTTGAATCTCAGTCAAATGATGATGACAACGCCTGACTTACCACCCCACTCTCCAAACATACATACCACTCCAACTTGACAACTTTAACGTGCATCAGCCCCACTCCTCGATAGGTCTTTAGTGACAAACAGGACTCGAGCCCATGACATGACGGAAGCAACGCCTGATGTCAGATCACAAGATTGCGACTATAACCTGACTACACAATCACAGCGATGGCTTCAGATGGCTGGTAGAAGATATCCTTAAAAGAATTTTATTATTTGGAAGCATTAATTTACTAACTGTTTCTGCTTTAAAGTGTGGTCTGCTCATTGTTTCTGCTTTAACTCAGGTGTCGTCTTCATCATTTGACCGAGGTTCAAAATTACGAAGTCCATCGCCAATAACCCTCGTGTTGCTTCTAGTGAGACATTAATAAAAGAACAACCAATCTAATGAAAACTCAAAAATTTTGTTTAAAGTTTATTTCGAAAAATTTGCAGTTCAGTTCGAATTTGAAAATTTAATTCTGAGATGTAAGTAGATTTTCAGAAAAAAATACTATTTGTTATTTTCTCTCTAATATATATTAGAAGTTATTTGAGTATTAATAACCCCCAAAATGCAGACATTGTATGTGAATATATAAAAGAAAATGTGTATAGAATAAGTTTTTTTTATTGGAGATACAATGATATAAAACTGGTTATCATTATAAGAGTAATTTTTATGTAAGATATTTAAATAATTCTTCAAATTTTTATTTCTGAAAAGAAAATGGGAAGTATTTAAATGAATCCAATTAATTTAATCAGTTCTGTTGCATTACTATTCTAAAAAAGTCGGTAAAATTAAATGCGTGATTACGTAACCGAAGTGTTGAAAGTTTTCAATCAATTGACACACACATATATAAAACATATTTTAACGTTAGAGATTCAAATTATTAAACTTCAATTTATATATTTTTAGGCCATCTCTCAATAACAACCAAAGTGAGCTAAACAGCTTTTGAACTTTCCGAAAAGCAAACTTGTTTTCTGTGATCAAGGTCAAATATCATTAATTTATTATTATTCTTTTATAATTATTACTCAATGATGATATTTTGTAAATTTTGTTGATATTCGTATTTTTTAAACTTGAAATATCTAAAATAAGTCTAATTTATGTTATTATGGGATTTCATAGATGATAGATATCGATAGCCTCAACAAAACACCAGAATATTTGCTTTGATTTCTTACGTAATTTTATTAAAGATATTAAGTTTCTTAAAAATACGGAACTTTGAAAATTTCCTTTTTCTTTCTCTTTTTCTTCATTGCGACGACTATGAAAAAAAAATTTTTTTTCTTTGCAGAAGAAATATACTCTTTGATTATAATCGTAAGCCGACTTTTTTGTTTAATAAAACTGACACATTTTTGTTTCAATAAAATATTTCTGAAGGGATCCAAAAATTTTTTCACAGAAAGCTCACTATGAAATAATAAGGATAACATAAAAAAAGACATTTATAGTGTATTAATATTTATAAAAAAAATCTTCTAATATATTTTTAATTGAACCATTTCAGTACACATATCTTATAAACTCTTAAGAAATGTTATGAAAAATTTCCATTTAAATACCACTGTGCACTTCCGTTATGTCTTTCATAATTGGCTTCTCAAAAAATAGTTCACATATATCTTTGCATTCAAAATTGGAGTGGAAACCAGAATTATATTTCATATTGAACACAGTTGTAACATTATAGGCTCATAAAAAGAGAAGCTAGTTACACACTTAAATTACCTTTTAAGTCCTCTATAGAGTTGCTGTGAAAAGAATGTTTTCGCCTAAAGCTTTTTTTTTTTCCATTTAATATTTCTTCCCTGTATGTTATTGTATGCTTTGTATTTAGAGCAATAAATCATGAGAAATATGAAATTCTTTATTCAAAAATTCTTCTTCTAGCCCGCTATGTACTCTTGTATGCTATTATGTTACGCAATGTCAGTATTTAAAAGCAAAATAAGTATTAAGAATAAGTGGGTATTTAAAAGAAAAATGTGTCAAAGTTGCTACATTTTTCAACAAGAAAAGTTTCCTTAAAAGATAAAAATAAATTTCCTTTTTTTTAACGCTTAACTATTATTTCAAATATTTATTTATTTTTCTATACCTTTATCTTTCAATTTATTTGTGTACAAAAATGTTGTGAGCTTAAAGTAATATATTTAAATTCTCACACATATATAAGGACTTAGAAAATTTGTAAATAATAATAATGTCTGCTTGTTTACATTGTTTACATAATTTTTAGCAATGACATTTCTTGTATTCTACAAAGTCATAAACCTTTTTTTTTTAAAAAAAAAAGTCTAACTTTCCTTTTGTGAATGCGCTTTATAGTTTATCAGATAAAATTATCAAGGAATTTTCTTTACGTAAAACGCCAAAGATGATTCAGATTATACGCTATTTTGTGAAAAATCTTTGTACGTTATTGCAATCGTGACAAAATCATAGCGATCTCATGTTGTCAAAGTAATAAACAAAATTCTCTTAGAATTTCCCTTCAATTTTTATTATTGCGTTTGGGAAGATGGACTCGGAAAAACCTTTGTTATTTAATTAGAAAAAGACGATTTTGGAGCTATTAAATGATAAGATTTATAAAATGAAAAATCACACAGTAAGGTGGTGAGAAGTAGAAGATTAGAATAAATATCACTTAATTTATTTTCGACCTTCGGTTTTCTATTGCAACACAAAACAATGTTTCACGCGCTGTCTTTTGGGTTTGTGTGTGTGTCAGACATAAGGCAACCTTCGACCCCGACCATGTTGATTACGTTAATGTTAATCCTATGGAATTTCTACTCTATCGTCATCAAATCCTTACTATTTCTTCTATTTGAATGCAAAAGAGCGCATCAGGAGAAGAAAAAACGAAGCTTTTTGCGGATTGACATTTTCTCCCCGATTTTCGAAAATATTTTAGAATATTTTTAAAAACCAGAAAACCCATATAAGAATCAATACAATAGAGGTAAAAAAAAAGCTTTTAAGAATTAGAGGAAAAATGCAATTCCGCAGAAACTTTCATTGTATTTTGCCCTTTCGGATGAACATTTTTACATTCAAATAGCTGAAATAGTAAAGATTTGAGGACTGTAATAGAAATTACATAGAATTAAAATTACGTTCACGAAATCAAAATGGACGGTAGACTGAAGCCTTAAGGCTCCCGTCTACCCGCCATTTTGATTATTTCATCAGCTTAATGTTAATCCTAAGGAACTTCGACTTGAATTCTACCATCTTTACTATTTGATATATTTGAAAGCAATAAAGTGCATCTGAAAGAGCAAAAAATAATGAATGCTTCTGTGGAATTACTTTTTTCCTCCGATTCTTAAAAATATTTGAAAGTATTCTTTAAAGACCGGAAAACTCAAAAATAAATAATTAAAATAAGAATAAAAATATTCTTAAAAATCTTAGAAAAAAAATAATTCCTCAGAAACATTGGTTTTTTTTTTTTTTTTTTTTTGCTCTTTCAAATGCGTTTTATTGCATTCAAATAGATCAAATAATAAAGATGTGAGAATTAAAGTCAAAATCCCATAGGATTAGCATTACGTCCACGAAATCAAAATGGCCGGTAGACTGAAGCCTTAAGTTATTATATTATGTATAAAGGAAAAATTCTTTTTTCCTCTTTTTGCTTTAATATTTTTTCTTCATTTTACGAATAAAAATAAGATTTATTTTATTTCATTTTATTAAAAATAATATTGAACATCTGAAATAATCATTTTATAATGAATCAATATATTCCATCCCAGTTCCGAGGAGCTTTCGAAAAACAGTTTCTCGACGTAGCCATTCTGACAGCATCCAAAATAAATCCTTTCTCGAAAAGAACCGGACCTAATTTCAAAGATGTCGACTTCTTTTGTCCAATTTAGCGTCCCTGGTCCAAAACCTCAGTTATCTCCTTCTCCACTGAAAAGAGAAAAGAGGAAATTCTTGCTATCGTCTCGAGACGACGTGATGAAGCCAGGCTTGCGCCTCACTAAGAAGTAAATGAGCAAGAAATTCCGCCTCGTCACGTTTCCCGATCCATCCTTTGCTTAAAGAAAAGGAATTTTCAGACCAAGAGCAAAATGAAGGAGAGATACGTCAATTCCTTTGTTGGTCAGCAAACAACGAATGACCAAATGCACGATAAATATGGTTGATTTGTCATTTAATAGATTATGGCTATTTAGTGTTTTCTTCGCTCGCGTCTCATGCATCATGGAAGATTTCTATCTCTGGATCTTTTATGAGCCATGAGATGTATGATAGATCATCTGGGACGAATGTATTGATATAGTTTTTTGCATTGGAATGTATATATCATTCGAAATGACATCTGTTTAACCAATGAGAACTATCATCCTTAAAATTCATCAAGTCTAGCTCAAATCATAGGCAAACTAATGTGAAGCATTGTTGTGTTAATACTTAAAACCAAACCAACGGCAATGGTTTTGAATTTTCGTCTTGAGAATGTTTTTACCTACTGTTGGAGAATAAGAGCTAAACAATAAACTCTCTTTTTTCAAATAGAAAAAGGCTCCAATGTTGACATCATTTTCTATGACTTCGCTAAAGTATAGAGAACACAATATTTTAAATGCTGTGCAATTCTGTTCAGATTAATTGGTTATTTCTTTTATAAAAATGGCACTCGAGCTTTGTTGACATCGTATGTAAAAGTTGGGAAGAAAATTTTACGCCCCCCCCCCAAAAAAAGGGCGGGGTGTTTGGGGGGATTATTACATGATTATATACATCGGTTTACCTCAATGCATTGCTACTTTTTTTCATCTAAACTGTTCACGTACCCATAGGAAGAAATTCTCGTTCCTCACGGTGAGAACCGTCTATTTTATCTTTAATATTACATCTCCTAAACTTTAATAGAATTGTAGAATAGTGTGGCTGACGCATGTTAAATGTGTCAGGACTCAATGCCCTCACAACGACGAGGTGTGGAAGTTTGTAGAGTGGAGTACCAGTCGCATATCGTAATTCCAAATTACGAGGTCCACCGCCGAAAGCCCTCGTTACGCTTGTTAAGGTATTATACATATGCTCTCAAATGTAACCGCACATTTAAACGCCAAAAGAACTGCTCGTGAACCGCTCGCAGAATACTATCTCCTGTCGAGTTTTTAACGTACATAAAGAGAATTAGCTCTTCGTATTTGAATGGTGTTGTGAGTAGTTCATCGGTTTTCTTTTTACTCGTGAATCTCCAGGCCCATTGTATTTTTTTTCCCCTTAAGACCTTCGTGGTTCACGGTTGGTTCTCTGCAAATTCGTTGTGAAAATAATTTCAACAAACGACTCGTAAATATATGCACGATTTATCCATATATATATACAACGTGTTAAATTAAATCTTAACATGTCAAATTAAAATTTTACTTTTCATTAAAATAACAAATTTTATATTAGATTAAAAAAATTTTTATTTTAAAGACTCCTTAGAGTAAACAGATATATCTTCTAATAAATAACATGAGCTTATTTTAATATCAGAGGGTTTTTCAGTCAAACAAATAAAAGGGAATGCCGAATTTATATTCTATTTTCAAACGTTAGAAGAAAGCTGTCGTAAAAACAATGAAATGAAATGCACGTGATTATTGGTTTAATTTCATGTCACAATTACCGAATTAATCATACGTCACAATTTCTTGAACAAATAAGTTATTAAAAAGTTAAAACGGTTAATCTATATTTATGAGATCTTTTGGTGAAACAAGACATCTCATGATCAGCATGAAGAATACATACTTAGTAAATGATTTTAAGGGGGAAAAAAACATTTGGTGAAAACTTTATCGTCTCTAAATTCAGATTTGAAATTTTTGCTCATCTCTTTCAGAAAATTCCGTACCTGATGTTTCACCACATCAAATCCAAAAAGGGAGGGGAGGGGGAGGAGTCTACATAACCTAAAACTTTATTTAAATATATATATTTTTTTTCCTGTTTTTTACTTGAAAACATTTGACAATTGATTTTTACTCCTTAAGGTTCAATGCTTTATAACATTAAGACTACTTTATAACATTAAGATTCCTTTAAAATTAAATTAACTAAAAACAAATATTTCAAACGATACACACACGCGTGTGTGTGAGAGAGAAGTACAATATTCATTACATTAATGAAATTACATAGGTAAATCATCACTAACAAAGTGACTTTCTTTGTTTTTGACAAATGTACACAATTTGTTCGCTCAAATAAATGTTATCTACATGCTCTTTATACGCTGCTTATTCTCCCTCTAAACGAAATCCAATGACTCATCTAAAATAAAAGATATAGACATCCGAATCCTCTTTGGAACCTGTGAGACCTATTTAAGTTCATATCCATTTGCGAACATTAATGAAATCGCCCTTGATAAGCATCAAGAGCTAGTATAGCTTGCATCAAATCAGTTTCCTTTTCACTCAAGCTTAAATTTTAAAGGCATATCATGGCTGTTGTTCTCAAACAGTATTTATAGTTACAACAGTCAAGTGATCATAGCGTCGGTGCTTAAGTCAAGCCATGTTTTCGAGGATTTCATCTCGAATTGTCGTATAGAATAAGGGAGTGAGACAAATCGAGGCATTTCATGGTGTGGAAGTTAGGAGAGTGAGATACCAACTCAAGTATCGTCACTTGACTGCATTACTAGGAACCCTCGTGTTGCATTCGAGCGATGTTAATTCAAAATCTTACAGTTCGGGATATTCCACACCACACCAAAAAAAAGTGGTCTCCCAAAAAAACTTTTTGAAAAATAATGTTTTTAAATTTTCATTGTACATTTGTAGAAGTCACTGCTATGATTTGAACTCTTTGATATCTGAGCTTATGAGTGATTGTCCTTATTTCTGTCCATTTTTTTTTCCCTTCATAAAAAAAAGTTTTTACTTAATGTTTATTTAAAAACGTTAAATAAGTTTTCAAATAGCTATTACAAGAAATGGACGCAAAGATAATTTTAAACTAAATATAACAATTACTCATAATAGAAGAAAAATTTATTAAATCATACCACTGAATTTTAAAAAATATAAGGATCATATTAGAAGTTGTATTTGATTTAATTCCTTGATTACTTAACTATTTGGTTTTTTGGGATATAAAGCAACAAAGGCTATTATTTCTTGATTATTTGTTTGAAAAGTAGAGGGAAATCAACTAGATAAACATATATCAACTCTAAGTATAGTTGCGCCATCTAGTATCTGCAATGCAAACTAAGAATTCTCTATTTAATAATCCCTTTGCAATTTTTGAATTTTCGAAGTTACAAATGTATAAATGACAAGAAAAAAAAAATCTCTTGCCTAAATATATAATTATCTCCTGTGGTGTTCAAATTTTCAAAACTTCCTTTTTGTATAAATCAGAAACAGATTAAAAAATAATACTTCTTTTCCAAAATAATATATTAAATTGACACTAGCAATATCTTTGATTGTATTATTAATACAATAAACATGAGAAAATTATGTTTTGATACACTTGATTGGTATCTGGAGAATTCTGAAGTATTCTTAGAAAATTTGCTCACACTCTGTCAGGCGAATAAATTTTAATCCGGATGAAAGAACTGCCTTTATTAGTTATTGTTTTAGTAATTACCCCCTCAACTATTTAAAAAGTCATGTAACCTTCTATTCAGTCATAAGATAGAAGTTATTTTAAAATTTGTTGAAGCAAAATACATTTGTAAGTCTCAGTGTTTAGGAACATAGCAAATTCTTTTATTTAATATTAAGTAGATACAATATAAAAGTAATTTGAAAATTATTTGAAAAAATAAAAATTATTAAAAACTATATAAGACTAAGAAATGTTAAGCTAAAAATATTTAATTTATTAAAAATAATTATGATTAAAAATTTATTCAAGTAAAAAATATTATAGATAACAAATCTTAAATTCAAAGCAAGCAAGCAGTTATTCATTCGAAACAAAATTAATTATTTAATTTTAAAAAATAGAAAAACTGTTCATTGAAGAACAATTTAATATGCAGTTTTTCCAGAACGATCATTCAATTGATAATTATATATTCATTATAGCAATAAATGCTAATACACAAAGTTATTCAAAATGATTATTTCGATTTCAAAATTCCATATTTTTAAAAAATAAACGACACAAAATGATAAGTAATACATAAATACAAAGGGAAAATGTAAAAGTTTTATGTTGGAAACATTTGGTGGCCCTCATGTGTTCTTCGTAAAGCTATTTCGTGAAGAAGAGCTTTCACGGACCTACCTCGCAGTTGGATCGGTCGCAGTGACCCAAATAACTTGATGTTACACAGCTGGCTATCGAAGTCACCTCATATAGCCCATGCAATTTCTTTCTTTTGGGGTTTGTAAAAAATAAAGTGTATGCGCCACCATTACTCATAAATTTATATCAATTTAAACAACGTATTTCTGCTGCTGTAAAATCAATTACCACTGACACTTCACAACGTGTTCGGCAGGAATTTACATATTGAATTGACATTTCATAGCTCAAAATAATGATTGTTAAACTCCAAATAGAACTAGGCCTTCATGATGTGTGTGTAAAAGCCAGGATAGAGAGAAAATTCTTGCCTCATATGTCATCTTCAACATTTGACAATAATTTTAAAATCGAATTTGATTCAAATGATACTAATAACTTCTTTATGGGGCAGTGGTTCTCAACCTTTTTTTCAGCTGAGCTCAGCTTCTTCATGCGTGCCTCCAATTCCAAATCTTCATGGGTTTGAGCCCTGATGCATCGAAAGACCCGACGTGTGGAGGGCTGATGCACGTTAAATCAGGTGGAAGTCCCAACTCTTCCCGAGGGCGTGGTGTGATAGTTTGGAAAGGGAGCTGCCAAGTCAGACGTCATTTGACCGAGATTCAAAATTACGAGGTCAGTTGGCAATAGCCCTCGTGTTGCTTCTCAGTCCGACGTTAATAAATCATCAAAATCACTTATACTGTTATTTTATTGATAGTTCAATTTAAGAAGCAGAGGGCATCGAAGATTGTTCAACTATTTTTCAAAAAATTAGCGATAATTATTTTGTGATTATTTTAAGAAGATAAAATTAGTATCTTCAGGAAGTTGGTTTACCTGCTTACAAAATATGAAATTTACATATTTCCTATTCCATAACTATCACAATAAAGAGTTCATTCTTATTTCCTGATAGCATTCCAATTTGGCTTTTAATTTATGCAATTACGCGCTATTAAAATCTACCAAATCAGCTTGATCCCACACTTCAAAGTAGTAGGGATAATCCCTATAAGACTTTCTGTCTGCATCTGAAGTCCTTGGAAATCCTACCATCCAATTCCTCTCGTGATCTGAAGAAATCATTGCATATAAATTCAGAGCAAAGTAAATTGCCCTCTCTTTCGCTTTGGCCATGAAGGCTGAAATAACGCCTCTAGTTTCTTCAAATTTTTTTGTAACGATTACCGCTTTTCTACTTTATCTGCGGAAACGATTGGAAGTACGTACCTCCACTAAGCTCCATATAATCCTTTACCTCATATTGCTTCTCTCTCGTGTTAAATAAAGGTACAAAAAACATTTTTCAAACCTATACTCGTATAACTTACCGATGAAACAAAGCAGAAACTTGACACTTTTACCATATAATATCCATATAAATTTCAATCAATTATCCTATTTTCATATGATTTTAAATAAATCTTAAGAAGTGTGAAGAAATATAAATTGGACACTTTTTTTTCAAAATTTCGAAAATCAATGTTTTACTGCGAGCAGTGTACAACGGTGATCAAAATTTTTCAAAAATATTGTTAGATAATAGAAAAATTTTCAGTTTTGAGGTTATACATATTTTTAAAAAAAAATGTAGAGAAAAGAAAAACTTTTTTTATTAAAATTATTTAAAAAATTGTAGAAATTTAAGAAAAAATCCGATTAAAATTATTTTTCTATTTATTATTAGGCTAAAAATGATGTATAATTCACATACAAAGGCTTATTTTTAACATATGTATAAAGTTTCAACGAATGTAGTAATAATAGTTTCTGATTAATGTTACGCGCAAGTTAAAATATTTTTGTTTTGAGAAAAATGAAGTCTAAAAATGAAACAAAACAAAAAATAACTCAACGGGATTTAGATTTTTCTCGATAACTCTGGACATTTTGGTAGTACCGTTAACACTTTAACACTAAAATGTATTTTTTCAAAAAATCAAAAATTTGGAAATTTAAGGGTCCTGAGACCCCTTGACAATTTAATCATTATTTTTATATGCAGCTGTCGTAATTATAGAAGCAATTATTTGTAAATTGTATGCAGTTTTAACTAAGTGTCATTAGGATTATAAATGCAACATTCTGAAATTACTCGTATAGCAAGTTTGAGAATTAATGATAAAATTAATTAAACATTTTTATTTAATGCTAGTGCGTTTAATTAACTATAATATTGTTTTTAAAAGCCGTCTCTATATGTATTTGATTAATCATTAAGAAACAGTACTAGTTATATTTGAGATAAAATTTCAAATATTGACATTCCTTTCAAGGATTTTTGATTGCGTAAAGAATAAGCATTTTCAGGTAAATTCTGAACTATCAAGCGTTTTCAAATCCTGCGAATGTAGTGACATCTGTTGAATAGATTTGTAACTTGAAGTTACAAATGAATTCTCCTGATTTGTTGAAAATCTTATAAATTACATAACTTTATCGTAGATTGATTCAAACTAATATTTAAAAATCTTATTTTAAGAATTTTAGTCTATCCAAGATTATTATTTATTAGTTAACTTTACTGAATGTTTTCTAATATAAGGGAAATAAGAAAACAGAAAGAAATTAAAAACAGACGATAAAATTTTAAACTAAATATATCTTGGAAATGTAAATATATATCTTACAAGCAAATTTTAAATGCAATTTTTGTAATCATAATGTATTATAAGGTGAATATTTTTATCCTAATGCCATATATCCTTTATTTTATGCCCACATATCTTTATCCACCATTTTCTCAAAACGATATGATGAAAGTAAAAGTAATCGTAAATAGTAATAAATTATATAAGAAGAGTAGATCTGATTATAAAAAATGAAAATTGTTCTAAAATTTTTGCATAAGCACAGCGATAAAAATGTGATTTGTTTAATTTTCTAAAGAGGAAATAACGATAATTAATGCAGGTATTAAATAATACAAAAGAAGGTGGGGGAGGGGGTTATGTATGTATAAAGTGAGTTAAAAATCACTTAATAATTTAAAACGATTAAGTTTTGTAAGAATTAATTAATTTTATGGTAAGTTTCCAAATTCTGAAAATGAAAGTTTCGGATTTTATGATGGAATAATTCGATATAAAAACCAACGTTTTTAAAAACAACGTTTTTATATGGTGGCAAAGTTTATTAAAGAAAATTATTGAAATATTAGTTAAAACTGTTGGTTATTTTTAACTTTAAAATTTACTTAAAAAAGAGACATTTGTGAGCGTATTAAAAAATTCATAATACTCATAAAATCAAAACATGCATTTGAAAGTTTGTAAGCCATTCTATTAAAAAAAAAAATGGGAACCAGAATTCAGAAAAAATTATTGTGATAAGACATGGTGCCAAATATTAGAAACTTTCTTTCTTGCTCATGATTATTGACTAAAAGTCAGTAACCCTTACTATCTCGGAGATAGTAAAGGGAGATAGTATCTCCCCTTTGTGAGTACAATAGTTTTACGAGGCGTCATGTGGTGTGGGGAGTGCCCGGTGTTCCCAGAGGGGGAAAAAAATTTTTCCTCAATCCTAAAAGCGCCTAGAGGAAAGAATATTTTGACTTATTAAAATTATTGAAATATTAGTTAAAACTTGTCGCAAACGTCTAAATATTGCATTGTTAGGCGAGTACGAACGATTCCCGAAATTTCAAAGCTCTAGCTTGATGGGAAGTTGGTTAAATTAACGATCGAAAATTTGATGACACACACACTCACACCAAGTGAAATTCAGAAAAACGTTGTAAAAATATATAACTGAGCAACGCGTGAAAATATCCAATGTTACTATGCAAATGAAGGTCCCTTTGTTCTAGCTCAGAGATCTGCGTAGGCATCATTTTCATTTTAGAAGTCCACCTTCTAGGCCTTCAATGTTGACAAATATTGAGCTCCCAACCGTAGAAAATACATCAGGAATGTGGTGGTAACAAGACGAGGTCACATTATATTCAGAGGGCCAGATAATACATTCAAATATTATTGATAGTTTTTGAAGCAAGAATAATTTCCAATTGGCTCAGATTTTCTTTGATCACCTAGTTCCCTAACTTCCTTGCAGAAGTTTTTTTCCTTTGAGATTACCTTAGAAAAAACGTTTTCGTCAATAAGTTTGAAACAGTTGACCAGTTAATAATCAACATACGTCAAGAAATTCAAGGGATATTGCCAAGCTGTTATAAAAAATGAGATAGAAAGAAACGATATTTTTGAACCAGACAACGGTGCTCGTCTAAAAAAGAAATATTGTTTTAAATACCTAACTCAAAAGAATTTCTATACAATGTACAACATCGAACACGTGAATGAATATCGTCTGTTATAAAACATTAAAAATTATAATCGCTTAAAATTGTGAAGTGACTTTTGTAGTCCATTCTGTTCTGTTTAATCTGTTAATATTCGGGAAATTATTTAAAAAATATTTTTTCGATTCAAACATGCTTTCGCACACATTCCACTTTTACTACTTTTATTTTTCTGAAGTATTACAAAATGTTTTAGGAATATTGTTAATTAATTTTTAACATTTCAATCCACTGCAGAGAGAAAAAATATGAATTATAATTGAACATATCAAAGCGTTTACTTTCATAATGATACCGCTTTTTTAAATTCTATTGACACTTTTCTTTCTTTTTGCGTAATTTCTCTTATTTATATTTGCTGTGTAACATGCATTTGCAAAAATATAGAGACAAATATCTAAATTACTTATACATATTTGCTCCTTTCATATTTTGGTACCATCTTATCGAAATTTTACCTCTTTCATCTCGCCTCTTACGTCATCACATTTATTTAATTTTTCCCATCTACATTATTTCCAAACTTACATGACTTTTTTTTTTATTATTGAACCGTACATTTTCTTTGCAAAAGCAATGGTTGTCAAACATTTATTACCCTCTCCAACAACTCTGAATCATGTTATATAGTAGGACTTCCAAAACAACAAAAATATTAGGCTTAAATTTCTGAAGTCAACCTAATCAGCGTTAAATAAGATGTGATCTGGCACGCGTACATATATATAATTTTTATTGGGTCTTTGGTAAACCAGTGGTCATGGTCGTGAGCCACATGAACGAAAACGTTCATTTCACAACACAAGTAACAGTCCTGCTTCTAAAAAAGATAGTTACGCAAAGTAATGGGGGTGGTGCACGTTATGTTCACTTGATTCTTTTAAATTCTCCAGCAATGTGGTACAGAATTTAGGCGATGAAAGTACCAGATCAGATGTTGCTCTTGTCATTTTGACTGAGGCCCTTAATTACGATGTCATTTTACGAGGTGTATTTTTATGATTATTTTTCGTGTCACTAGTAATTAATAAATGATGTGAATGTAATGCGTGTTGAGAAGCGAAATTATTTAAGTATTTTTGTATACATTTCACAGATATATGTACTGACTTTCAAAAGTTGTGGTATAAAGTCTTTAGAGCAAAAAAACATAAAATTTGAGTGAATTGTACTTTCAATACATATTTGTTGAATTCCGTATAATTTTAAAGCCATATATCAGAAACAAATAAAGAATTACTTTCCTCGCAAAAGTTCTCTATTTGAAAAAGAAATCGAAAAAATTTTTTGGAAAAAAAACTGAATAAATTGATTTTAATAAGGAATGCGCGCAACGCTACTGTAAAACACTGGCGACTTCAACTTTCCCTATTGTCCCTTTTATCGGAAATTAGAATGGGAAGCAACATTCATAAATGAAACAATCTTGCTCCAGCTCATTTAACGTTTAAGGAAGAAAACTTGAGGTGACCTCCAGTCTCCCGAGATAGTCTCAAAGATACTTTAACGTGTTAGAAATCGAACGGACTGTTCATATACTTAACCTAACTCCTCAGGAAATTTATCAAGAAGTCTAGTTCTGTGAGGTTGGACATCATCAACCATTGGCATGAATTCATGACCCAAAGCACCAAAATTGAAAGTTGACATACGATGCAAATATCTCGATCAAACAGCAGTATGAGTTCCTCCATGGAGCACACGTAGGTCCATTCTCAGAGAGATTTTGGTCCAAAACATGATCCTCCTGCCTTTTTCTAACAGTATTAGATTGGAAATATCTGACTTTTGTTCCAGATGAGCACACGAGCTGAATTAATTTCGTCAATGAAGAGTACAGAAATCCATTTCTATCTAATCTAGATAAAGTGCTCTCTTGCTCAATGTTAAAGGGAAAAAACTTGTCACCGATTAAAAGGAACACTTACGAGAGGTCATATTAGATGAATTCTTTAAATGTTTAGATACCTGAGCAACGTAGTAGCAAATATAGTCGTTCATGTTGACAATGTTGTCGTACCTGAAATAAACTGAACCCCTTTAGAGTTCTTCTTTTTCTATATGAAACAGCAAGAAAATGATATTGTGCAGAGGCTATAACCCGTGTACAGCCTAGGTCAGGTCTTTTTGGTACTAAATGTATGAATTCAAATTAATTCCCAAGTCTGTGTTCCACATTAAGAGGCTCATTAATACATCTAGAAACATCAATTTGAAATAACATTATTACTATTCATCGAATTACTCTCCATCTTAATGAATCAGGTAAACGACATGTCTTATACATAGCCTAAAGTATTGTTACAAAAATTCTCTTATCTCGTGTGGGTGTGCAAGTGAAATCAGTCCAATCCGGAGGATAATGGCAAATGACGTTTTATTCACAAATATTCAGGACAAGACGAACACAGGTAGAAAAACTTGGACAGATTGACAATACAAACAGGAAACACAGCACTTGTACAGATTTGTAACACAACAAGAACAAAGGAGCACTTATACTGATCATCAACACAGACAAATACAGCCCTTTGAATAGCGTTCAGCTCACCAGTTTACTAGTCGCTCGAAGGACAAATCTCCAAAGTAATACTTCTAGTGAACTCTGACAGTTTCCAGCAATCCCGACAGGTTCCCCGGCAGATACAGGCCACTTTCCGGAAAATTCCCTCCACTACACTACGAATAATTCCTCGGCAGATCCAGCCAATCACTTAGATCATTTGTCTGAGATAATTTTATCTTGCATATTCTTTAATTACATTTCATTTTATTAACTCCCCAAGATAAATAAATGTATTTAATTGAACATTTTAATTCAATTTACTATAAGTTAAAACTATAATGTAACACTCATTTGTGACACTAGCTACATAAATATTATTAGTTTTTAAAATCTCTATTTATTTAAAATGCATTTCTAGTTATGCATGCAAAAACGAATAGATAAACTAATCGTGGAGTCACGAGATTTATTGATTTATAACCTGTTAATAAATTGTATATTTAAGTGAATAATATAAGAATGTAAAACTCATTTATGTTTGTAACAATTGAAAAAACATTTTTAAAAACATATCATTAGATATACTCCCTAAAATTAGAAGTAAAAAGCGGATATATAATTGTTAGTTCAACTTAAGTTTTATAGGGGGAAAAAACCCGTCTGCATCTATTATTTATAATTATGGATGACGGACAAAATAATGGAAACACCTACTGAAAAAAAAAGTGCAAAAGAAGTTTTTATGCAGATTTTTAGTGTGATGCAGGCGTCTCTGTATTGAAAAACATAAATAAAATAAAAAAAGGTATTTTTTTTTGTTTAATTATAATAATACCTTACACATAAAAAATAATATTTGTTAATGCATTAAATGCAGAGATTATAATAACGAAGAATATAAATATGTTAATACAAATAATTTTGATACATTTCAGAATAAAACATTATATATAAAGGGAATGATTAAATTTTTAAAATTTCTATCAATAGACATAATGTTAAGAAACAAATAATTAAAGATATAGATAATTTTATTTATAAGTCTGCCATTAAATTTGGTCTACCTTTAGGTCATTTAATGTTCAAATAATTATGCTATTATGTGATAAGACTTCTGAAGTAATTTTACTTCTAAACCTCTTCATAATAATAATTTTTTACTGATATTAGTCATAGTGATAAAGAAATTATATCAGAATTACTGCTTTGCGTGAAAAAAAAATTGATTTTACTATAAATAACTTTAAATTACCTCATATTTTTAATACTCAAATTTCCTAAGAGTCTAATAAAATTTCGAACTGTTACTAATGGATCCAAGAAGTATATAATTTTATCTTATATGAAACATTTTTAAAAATTTCATAAAATATTATTGATACTTTAGTAAAATTATAATTATTAAAAATAGTATAGTTAAATATGTTTAAAATAAAGATATTTGCTTGAAATATATTTATGATTTTGAAGATATTTTTAACTCAACAGATATTGATGATCTAATTATAAAGTTCTTAAGAATAATTATAACAAATTTAATACGAGGGTCACTCAATAAGTCCTTAGGAATTCCAAACTATCATATGGTTTCATTTTTATTGTCAATAGAAGCAAGAAACTTGTGTTTATTTAGAAAAATGGAAACAAGTGATTTTCGAGAGGTGATTAAACTCTTATATTTAAATGGCTTAACACAGAAAGAAATCAAAGCTGAGTTGGATGGAGTTTATGACACATCCGCTCCTGCGTTACCAACTGCCTACAGTTGGGTAAATGAGTTAAAGCGTGGCCGCACACCCACAAAAGAAGAATGTTGTTCGGGACGTCCAGTGGAAGTGATTACTCACGGAATGATTGACAAAATCCAAGATATGGTTTTGAGTGACAGACGTATCAAAGTGTATGAAATAGTTGTGGCCACTAGCATATTGCAAGGTACAGTGTTTTTAATTTTGTAACAAAAATTGGGTGTGAAAAAAATCTCGGTGAGATGAGTGTCGTGTTAGCTCTTAGTGGAAAATAAACGCAATCATGTGGTCTACTCTGAGGCTTTTTTGGCGCTTCTTCGTCGCAAGCCTCACAAGTTTCTGCTTCCATACATAATTGTAGAACGAATATAGATACGATTCTATACTCCAGAGACAAAGGAAATGTCAAAACAGAGGATTTTCGAAAACGAAAGGACTCCGAAGAAAACAAAGACTGCTAAATTCGCAAGCAAAGTGGTGGACTCGGATTTTTGAGATACACATGAATCATCTACACCGATTACTTGGAAAAAGAAAAAAAAAGAGTTGGAGAATATTATGCGTTGTTATTGCTCCGGTTGAATGAAGAAATCAAGAAAAAACGCCCTCATTTGAAACAGAAATAGATCCTCTTGCAACAAGTCAATGCACAGGTGCACACTTGTGCAGTTTCGAAGGCCATTTTTCAAATCATGGAATTAAAGTTCGAATTATTACAACATCCATTATATTCATTATATTTAGCCCCAGGTAGTTTTTTTTATTTCCAAACTTAAAAAAATAGCTCGATGGACAACGGTTCACGTCGAACAAAGAGGCCAGAACCCAAAAAGATACCTATTTTGAATACCTTCCAAAATCTTACTTCTTAGATGGCTTTAAAAAGTTGAAGACATTTAGAAAAGAGAAAAGAGCTAAAAGGATATTATATTAAAAATAAAAGCAAAAATATGCCTAAAATAATTTGTTTTTCTATCTTTATCTAAGTACTTATTGAACATTTCTCGTATTAATAGAGATATTTCTAAAGAAAAAAAACTATTTCACAAATTAATTTAAAACTGAAAAGAAACTGTATTATTTTTAACAATGAAATGCGTAAATACAAATTAAAGGGGTACCACAGAGTCGGTCAGCTAGTAATAATCTTGTCGATATATATTTGCATTGTTATAAATGTAATTGTATTGAATATACTTATTTACTTTGATTAGATATATTAATGATCTGATATTTTTTCGAATTTATAATAATAAAGAAAATAAACCTTTTCATTCAACTTCTTTAAAATTATTCCAGACGAATAGTAATATTTTTATATATGAATACTTAGACTTTTATTTGAAAATTGAAGATAATAAAATTGAAAGAAATATTTATGACAAGAGGGATAACTTTTTCTGATGATTCACAAAGTACCTTATTGGAACAGCAGCATTAGTTTATGCATTTTCAGAAACTTTATTTATAATTAGATTTTACGCATCGTAATACTTGTTAATAAGTTACATTTACAGTAATTTAGATAAATTTCCCACAAAATATGCTTACTTGTTAAATATCCTTTTCATTTCATTAAAAGCAATTTAAAATACAATAATTATAAAATAGATTTATAATTTTTTTTCTTTTATTTCAGAAATTTAATTTTTTCCTTTTTTAAAATATATTTTTTTCTTTGTTAATTCAGTTCTTTTATTCACTTTTCTTTCCTTCTTTATTAAAATTTCTCTTCTGTATATATATATATATATATATATATATATAGTAATTTTTAGATTTTTTTATTTTTACAATTAACATTTTTAGATTCATTTTTCTGTCTGTTTTTCATTTAGTTGTAACATAAGAATATAGAAGGCGCTGCCAATCTTTTAAGTTTTCTTTTGACTAAACACGAAAATAGAAATTTTCTCGTCAGTCGACAAATGATATTATTTTGTTAATTTTTTTCTTTTTGATCTCTTTTTAACCTTTTCAGCTTTTGTTTTGTTTTTAGCTTTTAGTTATTTATCGAAATTACTATTGCATTTCATTTTTGACTCTTTCCCCTTCTTTTTTATTTTATTTAAATGCTAGCTTTAATTATTTGGTTTATTCTGACTTTATATAACATATACAGAATGGAACAGTTGGATCCGTTGTTCTAGAGAAATCCTACAAAACAGTCTGAAATCTGTTTCAGTTTCAATATGCTACATTCCACAATTTTACTTTGCTCCAATTTGCAGATTTCCTTATTATCTCAAGCAATTCCTCCAGACACATGTTCTTCCTTTATCTCTAGTTAATTAGCATACTATTGTTCAAAAGTCTGGGATAATACTAATAATGGATGACTTCAAAAGATAATGTAGTTGCAAAAAAATAATGGCTCTGATATCTCTCTTAATAAAGGTATATATACAATGGTGTTCAAAATTAAGAGAATTTGCATATTTTGTAGAATTTCATGAAAAGAATTGAACGAAATGTAAAAATACTGTTTCGAAATAAAGATGTAAATCTTGTACGTCGAATACGTAAGAGTATACGTGTATGGGAGTGGAACTAGTGGAAAAATAGGATTTATAAACACGCGAGCTAAAATCCGCATTTCATTCGGTAGCGCATTTCACCAAATTTCTTTTTTTTTATTCTACTTACAATTTGCAGAAATCGTTTAAATTAAAATTCAAACAGTAAAAGTGAGTAACGACCGACGTTTATATGATTTAATGAGGTGGCAAATTGTGGGTAGACTAGAAGTATGCCAATCTCAAATCCAGATTTGCAGAGAATTTGATTCAACTCCCAGCGTCGTGTCCAACTTATGGAAACAGTTTAAGGATACCGGATACGTCGAGATAAAGCCTGGGAAAGGTTGTCCAAGGGCCTTGATGGCCAGAGAAGATCCCACTTTATCCATTACAGCAAGGCTTAACAGGGATGCTACAGCTTCTCAAGTATTTCATGAGTTGTATGCAGCCACAATAACCCGAGTTTCAAGGGTGACTGTTTCCAGAAGACTGCATGAGAGTAGGCTGTTTACAAGAAGACCTGTTGTTTGCCTCCCGCTCAGTTCTGCGAGCAGGAGAGTCTGCTCAAAATAGTGCAGAGATAATAGAGAATGAAGCATGGATCAGTGGACGTCTGTTCTATTCACTGATGAGTCCCGGTTCAGCCAAACCAGTTATTTTCGCCGTACCATATCGAGAGATCCAGGGATCCGCTACTTATCCTCCAATGTCCAAGAAATCAACCATTACTGCAGTGGAGGTTTGATGGTCTGGGCAGGCATCATTTTGAACGCACACACCTCCATGTCTTTGAAGGAGGCTCTGCGCTCTTGAGAGATATAGGGAAGAGGTCTTGGAGCCCTATATTCACTTTTTCAAGGGTCCAATTGGTCCTGATTTCCTTTTAATGGATGACAACGCGATGTCACATAGAGCTCAGCTGGAAGACGAATTTCTGGAAAGTGAGGATATGCGATGGATGTATTGGCCAGACCGATCTCCATACTTCAATCTTATAAAGCATGCCTGGGACATTCTGGGCATGCAATTGTAATTCGCAAGCCCTTTCAGAGAACCATCCAAGACCTGAAAACAGCGTTGCTGAAAGAGTGGGACCAATTACCATAGGAACTCATAAACTCCCTTATTTCCAGCATTAAAATAACGTTGCGATGATATATATATATATAGAGTAGTTATATATATATATATATA
>BMAW01011115.1:347336-485273 GCA_019974015.1 Nephila pilipes | reverse complement strand
TTTTTTTTTTTTTTTTTTTTTTTTTTTTTGTTCCGCCGGAAAATTGATGAGCAACGAATTGTTGTGAAATGTTACATGAAACTTTGAAAAACCTTTACTGAAAACTTATAATTTATTGATAGAAGTGTAAGGCAATAAATATTTATCGCGTGCACGTTTTTTAGAGGTTTAAGCGTTTTCAAGATGACCAAGAAGGCGTTGAAAACGATTCAAGCCCGGGTCGCCCTCCCATGTCAAAAACGGATGACAATATTGAAAAATCGGTATTCTAGTTCAATTTGACCATCGGTGAAGAATTCTTGCAATTGCCGAGACTAGGAATTGACAAAGAATCCGTCTGGCAAATTTTTCTTCCAAGACAATACGCAAGCTTATTCCACAATTTCACATTGTTTGTCAAGAGGTTTCTAGCCAAAAATAACATCTCAGTGTAAGACCATCCACCTTATTCGCCGGATCGTGAGCCATGCGATTTCTATCTATTTCTTAAGGTGAAATCTGCATTAAAAGGAACAGGATTTGAATCGTTGAAGCTATGAAAGAACAAAGCGACGCGTTTCCTGAGAGAGTTAACAGAAGACTTCCAGCACTGTTTCGAAGAATGGATGATTCGCATAGAGCGTAGTAGGGATAGAGGAGTGGTGTATATTGCAGGTGATAGCAAGTAATTATGAATGGTATCAAAATAAAATGTTTCACAATGTCAGTCTCGTTATTTAATAACCACATTTCGTACTTTACTTTGATAAAATGTATTTCATAAAAGAAATTGTTGAAATGAAGTGCAATATGTAGAAGTATATTAATATAGCGAAGTATAATAAAAAATGTTAATCACGAAATAATTAAGCTATATCTTAAAAAGATTGTTATTCATAACACACACATTTAGTGCACACACTTTGACAAATATTTACAATGTATGCAACTTCTAAATTTCCTTCTTCAGTGTGTTAAAATTTGATCTTTGAGCTATCCCCCCCAAATAGTTTGAGATTTTTGAGGCCCTCTGCAGCCTTCAGGACTCTAGTCTCCAGCCTATACGGAAATACAACACTAATCATGTAATTCAACGCGGACCAGCGGTTTTCGTTCGTTCGTGCGTTCAATCCTTGGCAGCGAAAGACCCGCCGTGTAGCCGGGGCTGATGCATGTTAAATCTGACGGGACTCAAAGTCCGCTTGTTGGCGTGGTGTAGAAGTTAGGATAGGGGTGTGTCAGCTCAGGTGTCGATCTCGTCACTTGACCGAGGTTCAAAATTACGAGGTCCGTTGCCAATAGCCCTCGTGTTGCTTCTAATGAGACGTTAATAAAACACTAAACTAAACTAAAACACATAGTTCAACAACAATGTTTATTTCAGGCAACCAATTGATTGTATATACAGATTTTCAGAGGTTTTTTTAAGTCATTCAAATGCACCCATTTATTCAGAATACACTCCCTTCCGTATGTTCTATTTATTTATTTGATCTCCTTAATTTTTCTCCTCTTTTATACAATATTTTCATTATTGTTAGACATCTTTTTCTTTCTTTTATAAAATATAACAATTTTCAATTGTAAATTACATTTCTTAATTTTATTTTCCCTTGATATAATTTTCAATGGTAAATTTGGCTTTAATATCGAATTTAAGTCTTTTGTCAAGCTTCTTGTTCATTCTTTGCCCTTGTTCACCTTCAGATGAGAAACGAGGCGTATTCTCGAGCTTTCGCATTATTAGTTTTCATCAACGGCTTGTTATTTATTATAAATTTACTTTTGATTTGGATTACAAACCATCTCTTAAAATTAAGGTTGGGAGACGAAAATTGTAGTAAGCTAAGTATATTTCTCCTATTTTATGATAATTCATTATGAATCAAATATTAGAATGAATCCCCCTCTCAAAAAACGTTCATCTAGTGAATGGTTTCTTTCATGTATGATATTTGCATTTCCACAACATAATTATTTTTAGGTTTATTTTATTTTGCATAGTTATATTATTATTTTATACAGATATCAGCTTTATTAAATAAACATGAAGCATCAGAACAAGATTTCGTTGAAATCATCCCATACTTTTTTCATAGTTACACCATTTTAAGACAAACCGCTTTAAAAAAAAAGTAATCAATGTATAAGTAATAGTACGTTTCATATATTTAATTAGGAAAGGTTAAAAAAAGAAATAAGGATAAAAAAAGAATAAATAATAAAGAAAAAGAATAAAGAAAAAAGAATAAAGGAAAAAAGTTAATAAGATATTTGTTCATAATTTATTCATATACTTCATATATTTAAATTCGCTGAACAACATTAATCTGACAAATTTCTTGTATTTCTAAGACGTTGTGTTATTATGTAATTTTTTTATTTATTTATTTTCAATTTTTGTACTGATAGTTAATTTTTGCAAGATTCCTCATTTCTCCATCCCCTTCATATTGTGTGACAATCCTACATTTTGACGATTCATCACTATTTGCGCTTCCTTTTATACATGAGTCAGTGAAAATAAATTAACTAGCTTGGAAATATCTTTCAAGTGAATGACATTCCATTGCGCGAAAATTTCTGCTCTTTAACCTACTGTGAAGCATTGAAACAACATCTACACAAATTAGGAAACAATGTTTCCTTCTTGCGTAGTTTGTCAGACAAAACTGAACAAATTAAGGAAAAGAAGAAGGATTCATCAACATTTTCCAAGTATGAGATAATTTGTATAGAATTCAGTATTCAAGAAAGTTTTCTCAGAATTCACAGAATAAAGACGGGCATTTTATGAAGTTCAGAACTCACTATAACTTTTCATGCTATTTTTAAAATTCTTAAACGGTTATTTGAAATGTTAAAAAATTTAACCACATAAAGTTGATAGTTATATTCTATTTGTTAGATGAATAGAAGCAAAATAAAATTGCTCCAAATCAGATTTTTGCTAATAAATTCAATACTAATTTTAAATCTCCTAAAATAATATAACAAAAAAACTCAAAATTAAACTTATTCACACAAAAAAAAGGAAATTTTAAAATGAGATTTTAGCCCTTATACTTTTTACTGATGTAACAAAACTATGACGTATAAAACATTATAAATAACTTATGACTGATTTTTGTTTTATCTGCATGTACTCGTATACTTACGTCATTATGATATCAATAGATAAGTATTTAAATTATTGTCAGTGTAACATTAATATTGTACAGACATTTTTATCGCAATTCTTTATTTTTAAAGGAGGCTATTTTCTTTCTAAGTCTTATTAATAAATCTTGTTCAAACTTTGTAACCTTTTTAACACAGTAAAAAAACAGGCTAATACAGTCATTTATTCACTTCGGCTTTGATTGAAATCTCATATTTCGTTCCTTTAATTTCTAATTAAGGGAACATTTTCGTACAAAAGCACTAATACGAAAAACGAGAAAAGTATGGAAAATTAAAACGAATAAAGTTTTTTTCAATTATTATAATTGAAGATCTGTTTATATATACACAATAGGATAACCAACAAATATTAATTAATGTAGATTAGCATAAATTAGAATATTTGAGGCTTTTTGCACAAATGCAGTTTTTTCGGAAATAAATATTTCAATAAGCATCAATAATAGTTAATACTTCAGAAGTCTTGATTTAATAGTCATTGAAAGCAAGTAGCAAAGGGGGAAGGTTGGTACCATTAAACTAGTTTAATCCCGCTTATTCACTCCTCAGCCCGACATTGCTTTTTGACTTACTGGGTTCCATATTTTCATTTTTTTTTTAAATTTATTTTTACATTTCTTTCTAGCTTTTTATCTTTTTAAATTATTCTTTCATAAATTTTCAGCATATATATATATATATATATATATATATATATATATATATGGGGGGGGATTTTCGAGCTACTTATTAAAGAATTAATTTTATTTGCCAATGTACTGTAAAACCAGTAGTTCCTAAGATATTTGATAGATGGCACCACGAATCAGCATCGTGTGATAGCTCATGAAGCGCCACCTATTCCAGAATAAAACTGAGCAACATTTCGTTTTCGCTCTCTTTCCTCCACTTTCCGCTTCTCTACTCCTTCGCATTACCCACGTCGGAAGTAAACACCGAACGTCAGAGAAATGAACTGGTCAATCCATCGTCTCATAGTGTGTGTGTGTGTGTATATATATATATATATATAGGGGGGATTTTCTAGACAATTATAAATTTATCTACTGCATTTTCAATAATATTGTAAAACTAGTTCTTTATTTGCTCGATATATGGCAACACGAATCCGCTTCATGTGTTAGCTTACGCAGCGCCCTCTATTCCTTCAACAAAACTACAGAGAGCATCGCTTTTCGTCCTCTTTTCCGCATCCCTTCTCCTGATGTAATTAATAGAGCTGTTCTACTCCGAACGCCAGCATACGTTTCAACGCTCATCGTTAATATGCCGCAAATTTGGACTGCCATCAATCTTTTTCGACGAACTAGTTCCTTCAATCAAAATAACCTATATATATAGTAGTTTTGTGAATATCCTTACTTCGTCCGAATAAAAGTAATGAACCAATTTCAAGCCTCATCATTGGATTGGTAAATAAATCGAATAAAATCTGGTAATGGAATTACCTCTCAAGACAACCATCCCATAACGTAAAAGCAAACCAGAGGAGATTCGGGATGTACAACCCTCCTCTTCCACAAATTTTGCGGGCTCAGATGGGATGACTACAAATTAGGAGAAATTCGCCCAGATGCAGATATGAATGTGGACATATACATCCACAGCAAGAATTGCCAGTTTCCAGCGACAACAGCCTTCTCATAAGAATTCCCCGGATAACAACGATTGTCTACCAGCAAAAATTGCCAATTTCCAATGACGACAGACTTCCCACGAGAAATATGATGGCCTCGATCCGGATGAACATCCCACTACAGAGAAAATGTGTGCCACATCCCCATTAACTACTACAGTTTTTCTTTGACAACGAGATAACATCATCATCAACATGCATTAATTGCATCTTCGTGTTTGTGATCATCTTTATTTGTTTTCCTCTCAACCGTTCCGAGTATACCGCCAGAGTGCTGCGCCGTGTTCTTGATAATCTGAATTGTGTTTAAATGTCACTTAATCAGGGCTTCGATCCCTGAGAGAGATAAGCGTGAAAAACAATTCACTGTCCACGACTGGATTAATCAACCGACGTTTCGTCACAAGAGTCCAAGTACTGTAAAATAAAACATTTTTTCGAACAATTTGTCAAACATTTTTAAATCTCTGATATATATATATATATATATATATATATATATAATTTCATAGTTTTAAATTGTAAAAAAATGGTCGGAATCAAAAGTGAATAAAAACGTATTATTTTATTATTTTTATAAGCGCATATATATTTTTCAAATTGTGATACTTGAATTCAAAATCTTGGAGTATCTTTTTTATTATTATTGTTGTGTGTGTTTGAATTGATATGCGATGGTATCTCAAATCAGTCAGAGTTCTCATGCGAGAAATGAATAAATCATAAGTAATTAAACTTCCTCTTTCAAAAAATGTAAACATTCTGGCTTTCCCATGGGACAATCCATGATATTCGCTTAAATAATGATGCCTGTTGTTTTGTCTCAGTGAGTCTCAATCATGTTAAATTTTTACTTTGTAAAAAAAATTGAGTTTTGCAGTCTTGTGCATTCTAAATTAGGCAAATTGAAAGTGTATTCTCAAAATAGATGGTTTCATTATTTTTTTTATTCTTTGTTTGTTCTAAAATAATTCACGACTTTATATTCTCTCACAATCTGCTTAAATTTTTGTTAAAGAATTTAACGAAGGGATTTCAGAATAATACGATACATAATTTTTTTAAAGTACTTTAACAAATCATGAATTTCAATTATCTGAAAGAAATTTTTCTATATGTTTCCTTTTCTCAATTTATCTATTTAAAATATTCTTACATTTACATGATTTTTTCAGTGTATATTTTTGATTTATATATATAGACTTTTAAGCAAATTAATTGAATGAAGTTCACCATAATCAGCATGTTTTATATGAAAATCACTAACTATTATTATTATGCAAAAATGATTTAAGTATAGATTTTCAAATTAATTGATTTTATTTAACTGTTCACATATTAATTTCAAAATGTCGTTCCTCACTAAAGGACGTAGGGAAGATATGTTTATCCCATCGGAAGAATTAAATCTAAATCCTGATTCTTCAATGACAGTTAAAAAAGCTTAGGGACTTAATCATTATAGATACATATTATGATGAGGAGTTTACAAAAAATTTGCTTACGAGTATAATAGAGCAGCGAAAAACGAAAGAAGAAATGGAAGTAAAGTTGCGCCTTGAAGCTCTTGCTGAAGCAAAACAAAAACAAGAATTAGAAGGGAGACAACGTCAAAGCCAACACGAAATTGAGCTAGAGTGATGAAAATTAGAAAATCAACTCAAAATGCACACAACAGTTGATGATACCGACAATTCAAAATTACTTGGCAAAGAAATATTCAAATTTCTCCATACATATGAAATTAAGAAAGACATCAGTTTATTCTTAATCTTATTCGAACGTCAAGTACAACGTTTAACCATTCCGAAAGAACATTGGATTTCATATCTGTTAGGACTCTTACCTTCTGAAATTTCTCACATCTTCACACGTGAACCATAGGAAATAGCAAACAACTACGACCACTTAAAAGAACTTATACTTAAAAGATTTAAATTAACGCCAGAAAAGTTTCACCAGTTATTTACCACGCATTAAAAAGTTTATAGCCACACTTGGACCGATTTTTATCATGAACTTGCAACATATTTCGACGAGGGGACATCAGGGTTAACAATCGAATATTTTGAAGAACTAAGAAAATTGATCATCTCGGATCAAATGAAACGTCGAGATCCTACCGACTTCAAACAATATTTTCTAGATGAATGGACAACGATAAATTCGCCATTTGAATTAGCAAAAAAATTTACATAGTACGAATACATCAAGCGAAACTATGTCAAAAGTCAATCAATACGTATTTCAAGGGGAAACAAGATTTCAGAGCATCAAAAAAATTTCGACAATTTGAATAGCCACGAAAATTCGAGCAGGATAAATCAAATAGGAAAGTTGTAGCGACCACGAGTTACAATCGAAATCATGAAACTCAATCCTCCAGTCACAGAAGTTATGAAAGAAATCATGAAAACTCAATTCGCCGGATCCGAAATCGGAAGAGAAAGATATTCGAGTTCAAATGTTTCTAATCACGCTCAAACGAATTACTCCAAATTTAGAAAATTCAACGATTTTGTGAAAGAGCCAAATACAAGCCAGCCGAAGAGAACAAGAATTTCACGAGAGAAACAAGTAAGCCTACGGTAGCATGTGCCACTACCAATCAAGAAAGTCTATGAACCAAGGAAGTAATGTTTGGAAACAAGAACATTACTTCACTTATCGGCACTAGAAATACCGTCAGTCTACTACGAGAAAATACCAGCAGAAGAATCATTGATTCAACGAAGATAGCGAAGGGCAAAATTCTCTTAACCGGCATAGCCGAAGCTCATGTCACTCTGATAGAATCTTTTTTTCATTCTGATATGATCTTTTTTTCTGATAGGATCACTCTGATAGGATATCATTTTTAATGCATATATTAGTGGAAAACGTTAAAAAAGAGTAGAACTGAATCACATAGGAGATCGAAATCAAAAAAGAACTTACAAAAATTATCGAAAGCAACAGGCCAGAAAAGACGGCAAGCACCGACGTCACTATGCGAATTATTTTGAAGGATGATAAACCAGTTTATCAATCACCACGTCGATTAGCATTTATAGAAAGAGAAGAAGTAAATAAACAGATAGAGGAACAGCGTTTACTTTACTTAGTTTACAAATAAGAGATCAAAAGTATTTAGAGATTATTGCTCAGAAGAAGGTATTCAACGTCTACAAATAGCCACGGGTGTACCATGAGGAAATGGATAAGTTGAAAGAACTTACCGTACACTTATCCCAATTTAAACCAAACTAACTTTAGACGACTCTACTAAATAGTAATACAAGTATATTGATCGATTTGAAAGAATCCTGATCAGCACTGCCTGTCGAAGCACAAAATGGTCACCATTCGAACTTTTGATTGGGGCTAGAATGAGAAACAAAGGAGATGTCAGAATTAAAGACTTGCTCTTCAAGGAAATGTGTGAAGAACTACACGAAAAATGAGAATTACTAAGAAAAGATGCAAAAAAGAACATAAGAAAATACAATTTGAAAATCGGAGATCCTACAGCAAGAAAAAAAAAATGCTCCTGAATACAAAAAAAGGTGATCTGGTAGCCATCCAAAGAGCTCAATTTGGAATTGGATTAAAACTAAGACCGAAATTCTTAGGACCGTATAGAAACACTAAAGTCAACCCTCAAGATAGATATGTACGAGTAGTAAGGAAGGTAGGTCATCACGAAGCACCGAATTCTACAACCACATCTGCTGACCTAATGAAAACTTTTTCTATCACTGCCATCTAAGTATCAAATCTAGATAGATTTTATTTGGTGAAGCTCGTCTGATTTAATTTTATGCTATTTTATTTTATTTTCACTTATTCCATATTATATTGTGTTATTTACATTTACTGAATTTGCTTATTTATATTTCATAGAGTTTTATATTAGTATTTTTATCATTCCTACGTGATAAAGTGTTTTAAAAATTAATTACGTATTTTGTTCCACGTAGATTATAGAAAAGTTTCGAAATTCATTTTTTTTTTCTATTTAGTACTATTTAATATTTGAAAAGGTATGAGATATAATTAGTGAAGATTTGTAAATTCCAGTATAGCTGGAGACCAGCTCTATTTGGATAGGTCGAACTCTGTAGGATTTCCCAGCTAAATATCAATTTGTTAACTGCAATTTTAATGATATTGTAAAGCTAGTTCCTTATTAGCTCGATAGATGGCAAAACAAATCCGCTTCATGTGTTAACTCATGAAGCGCGCCGTATTCCTAAACAAAACCACAGAGCGTATCTTCTCTGATATAGCTAATACAGCTATGGCATCAATCGTCTCCTGATGAAGCTAATACAGCTGTTCTAGTCCGAACGCCCATCGTCATTATGCCACAAATTTGGACTGCCATCAATCTTTTTCGACGAATTAGTTCCTTCAATCAAAATAACCTGATATAGAAGTCTTGTAAATATCCTTACTTCGTCTATTCACGAATAAAAGTAATGATTCAATTTCAAGCCTCATCATTGGATTGGTAAATAAATCGACTAAAATCTGGTAATGGAATTACCCCTCTAGACAATCAGCCCATTGCGTAAGAGCAAACCAGTGGAGATTCGGGATGTACAACCCTCCCCCTTCCTCAAATTTATGTATATATATATATATATATATATATAACTATACACTCAAGAGCCAAAACATTATGACCACCCCTACATTTTGCAATGAACTCGCCTGGATGACGTGGAAGGCACGTGATCAGGTGGAAGTGGTATTTAACTGCTGCTAGAGAGTCTGAACAATCATTCTTTCACTTACTTCTGTGTGTGATGGGAAAGGCTGCGGATCTAAGCGACTTTGTTAGAGGGCAGATTGTTATGGTTCGAAGGCTCGGAACAAGTATTTCCGAAACTGCACGACTCGTGGGTTGTTCGTGATCTACAGTTGTCAGTACTTAAACAAAGTGGATGAATTACGGTGAAACCAGCAGTAGACGACATGGTGTTGGACGTCCTCACGCTATCAAAGAAAAGGTCGTCGGAGTGTCTCGCATGGTGAAGCAAAACCGGAGCCAGACAGTTACTCATCTTACAGCTCAATACAATGCAGGGCCAAGTAGAATAGTATCGGAGCACACTGTTGGATATGGGGCTACGCAGCAAACGTCTCACTCGTATGCCTTTGCTGACCAAGCTTCATCACCAACTGCGCGTGCGCTTGGCCCGGGTACATCACGACTGGTCCATGGATCAGTGAGAGAGAGTTGTCTGGTCAGATGAATCATGGTTTGTCATTCATCACGCCGATGGCCGTGTCAGGATACCCCGTCTTCCAGGCGAACACTTGCTCCCTCAATGTACAGTAGGTCATACACAGGCCGGTGGTGGCAGTATTATGCTTTGGGGGACGTTCTCTTGAGCATCTCTGGGACCCGTGGTTGTGGTAGAGCAGACCATGAATGTTACAGGGTATCTGAACATCATTGCGGACCAATTGCACCCTTACATGGCCTCTGTTTTTCCAGCTGGAAATTGAATGTTCCAACAGGACAACGGCCCGTGTCACAAGGCTAAAATTGTGTTGGAGTAGTTCCAGGAACATGATGCTGAATTCCAGTTAATGTCCTGGCCGCCTAACTAACCGAATCTCAATCCGATAGAACACATTTGGGATGTCATGGGATGGCAGCTCAGAGTTCAAAGACCACCAATTCGCAATATCTCGGATTTGCGTGACCGTTGCTTAAACATCTGGTACAATCTGTCTCCGGTCATCTACCAAGGACTTGTGGCATCCATACCAAGGTGGGTTGAAGCTATGTTGTGCGCCAAAGGTGGGCCAACACGTTATTGACAGGTGGTCATAATGTTTTGGCTCTTGAGTGTGTGTATATATATATATATATACATGAATATGGTAATGAAAAGAACTTGGAATTAAAACGATTGATATAAGACAGTGGTTCTCAACCAGTGGAACCCGTTTCTCAAGTGGTACGGGAGAGGCTGTTAGGGTGTATGCGAAACGAAAATGATCATGGTTACCAAACAACTATAATAATAATTTAAAAATTTTAGGTATAATTTTAAAAAGTAAGTAGAGATTTTAATTTAGATTAACAATTGAACACTATTGATTCCAGAAATCGAGAGAGAGAGAGAGAGAGGTTACTTATATGCTTTCAAAAGATATTAGTCTGAAGAACTTTTTCAATGGGAGATGGAACTTGTTGAACGCGAGTTTTTTTCCCTATTTTTTCTTCCTTTTTTGTATACTTACATGAAAAAAAATATATAGAAGCAAATTAAACATAGTTCCTGATCTGAGATTGCATTTATCTTCTTTTGAGCCTAATTTTTAAAATTTTTATGATTCAGTTCAATCGCAAATATCCCATTAATTTTTCTTTTTTGCAACCTTTGTACTAATTTGTTTGCTTACTTCAGAAATAAAAAAAAGTAATAAAACTACTCAATTAAAAAGGGATCATTTACTTTAATTCAAAATATCCTTTTTTTTTTCTTCTTCCGGAGCAATGTTCTGAATCTGTAATGAGTAAAACAAATTGTGGGTGGAAGGAGTACACGGAAAGGAACCGAAGCAGCGGGGTGGACTGAAAAAGGTTGAAAGCCGCTGAAATATAAGATAAAGAACGAAACAATCTTTCCGTGTGTTTTGTCCATTATTTACAAACAACATTAAATTTATCAATATGTATTCTCAAGACCATTTTAACATACATCACGCAATGCATTCATCGAATTCATTCTAAATTTAGCATTTTTTTTTTTTTAAATCATATTCGTTTCATATCTTTTTGCAATCAAATCAAACTTTTTCTAAAATAAAGTCACCCAATAATGCAATTATCGTGTTCATTTTAAAACTAATTTTTCTATTTCATATTGATTTATTTATCAATCTAATCATCTTACATTTTTATGATTTATGAATCTAATCATCGAAAAATATAAATAAACAGCGTTAAAATAATACATAGGAACAATCCCTTATTTTACACCATAAATCTGTCTATTGATTTTCAGAGCATTTATCAAATTATTTTTCTTTCATATTTCTTTCAAAAACTGAAAAACTATATATCAAGGAAGATTGTCGGAAAATTTTGTAATATGGGTTATCCGAGAAACTTCTCTTAATTAACATCTGAGATTTCTTCCTGACGTTACATTTAAGTTTCTAGCTTCTTATCAATTAAATAAAACGTGGTTACGAAAATTAGTCTAACTTTGGAAGTGGAGTGAATAGATATTATGAAATCGTATATAAGTGATAGAGAATTAAATTTAAAGAAGATAGAAAAATTTACTCAAACAGTATAATTGCTAGTGTGAATTGCGTGGGATTTTCTTTTCTAACTACGTGATGCGCAGAGACTGGTACCGCAACCGTGTAGTTGAATTAATTTTTGGAAGATTTACGCGCATCGTATTCCATTAAGCGCATTCTTTAATATAGTTTAGAAATTGTAAGTACTCGTGGCAAGGGACATAGAACTGGTAGAGAGCATTTTCCTTGCTATAAAATAATAAATACTACTTTGAAACGTAATTGAATTGATTCAGGAAAGATTTGCTTTTAATTTATCTGAGCATGGACTCAAGTGGAAATTTGGATTAGTAGTTGGACTAACACTTAAAATGACAGGTGTCGGGTGATAGGAATTCACAAAAGGGTCGATTTTATTTTAAAGAAAGTGAATTTAGCTATAAAGAAAGATCATTTTCCAGAGCAAGTCCTGCAATAACATTGTAAAAAGTTAGGAATCGCGATAAAATTACTTTCCATTTCTTTTTGTCTTGTCGTACAATTATGTTTCATTCCTACTTGAAATGTCAACTTAGAAAATAAAATTTTTATTTTATAAGTTTCTTGATAATCATTTGTAACCCGATATTTTTCTTTAATTTCAGATCTATGTATCCGTCTCTTTCTGGTTGATATATGTCATGCCAATAAAAACTGTATTTCTTTTGATTCGGTCTCTTATGTAACTATACTTTTTTTTTGTTGTAAAAAAAAGGCTTCAAAAATTCTTTTGGAGTATCAATAACTAGTTTGGTATAAAAATTAAAGCTGGATGACTATCGGATAGGAGTTTCGAGTCTCATTGGGGGTCTCTAATCTGAATAAAATTCCGAAATTATACAGTGAAATAATGAGTGCCTCTACCTATTGTAAAATTATTTGGGTCTTAAAAGTCTTTACACGATGTTTGGTAAAAAAAATTTGAAAAATGCATTTCAAATTAAGGTGTGTGTGTGTGTGTGTGTTAACGTCGCACTTAGAAGCCACCCAAGGCCTATTGGATATGGACTTTGCAACTTTGAGCCT
Source organism: Nephila pilipes (assembly GCA_019974015.1). Taxonomy (NCBI): domain Eukaryota; kingdom Metazoa; phylum Arthropoda; class Arachnida; order Araneae; family Nephilidae; genus Nephila; species Nephila pilipes. The sequence goes on along the minus strand of BMAW01011115.1, from coordinate 472,159 downwards.
TGATCAAGTTACAAGGATGACATCTGGCACTTCCCTTTCCAGACTTCCTCACTCCGGCCTCGGGAGGACTTAAAACCTTATTAGATTTAATAAGCATCAGCCCCGCACCATGGAGGATCTTCAGTAGCTGCAGAGCTCGGACCTACGACTCGATTGAAAGTACGCCGGCCGCGACTTCGTGACCGTGACTAGGCTACTACGAGACAAATTGAAATATCATCCTTCAATATCTAATTTTGATTCAAAATGAAGATGAGATTCGGCCAAAGAACCTTTTGTGAAACTCTAGTGAAATTTTCAAGTGAAATAAAATTTTAAAAAGTATATTTTCGAACCAGGTAATTAATTTCCACAATTAAATTAAAATAATACAAAAGAAAAAGAAAATGAACCTCATATTGAGCAAATGTAATAATTCCTGTACAAAGCATACTGTCAAATAAAATTAAAATGGAAAAGAAGAATACCCAGAAATTAAGACTTCTTTTCCAAAATAAAAAATTCAGAAAACATAAATATTTTCTAAAAAAATATTTCTTAAATATTTATTTTAGAAACCTTTTTTATAATTATTAATAAATTATTATAATTAGTAATTTTATAAATATTAATAAACTATTATAAATATTAATTTTATAATTATTAATAAACTAAATATTATAAATATTAATAATATTAAATTTAGTTTTCCTTTTATGTAAAATATGTATTTAAATTGAAATTTTCCTAATTATTTATATATTTTTTATTATTGTATTCTGGATTATTTTTTTTTATATTCTGTAAAAAATATTCTAAATAATAAAAATATTAACCTTTAATTGCAATATTTCATGCATTGATTTATTGCCGAGTAAAATAAAAGAAGGTGAGAACCATTACATTTACACAGAGCGAGATGAAAAGATTATGAAAATCTACGATAAGTAGTTAGATGTTGTAAAAAACATATATATACACTTGTTGCGTTCAGAAAATCTTTAGCCATGCGTGTTACAATAACACGACAGCTGTTTCACTTCCTTTGGTTTCAATTTCCTCATTGTATTTTTTTTTTCCCTTCCTGAAAATTTTACTGATCTTGACACTAAAATCCTATCAAGCATTACATTAATTTTACTCTTCCGTATCGTTCAATGCTATTAGCAGTTGAATATCGTTCATGAAATTAAAAAAAAAATAAAAAATGAAACAAATAGAATTCAAATTATTCTTTTATATTTATCATTTGATTTGCGCATACGACAGTTCAAACTGCATTTCTTTCCTTTGTAACGAGTTTTCAATACTAAAAGTTATTACATTTGTGAAAAAAGAAATATTGCACTTTTCAGAGGTAAAATATTTCATGCATATTTTCTCTTTGTTAAAGTATTGCAAAGCTAAAAAATTAGTTAAATTTTATTACCAATGTTATTAGTTTTCTGTTATTATAGAAGATTAACTACTGTAAATTAAAAAATTTTTCACTAGATCAAGATATATTTTGTGTCAACGCAAGTAACACTATTTTGTGTTATGAATTTTAAATAAATTTTTGAAAATTGGAGACAATATTGCAATTACTTTCTAAAAATTTTGCAACTAAGAAATGCAGCTCTTTAGACAATTTCTGAATGTATTATGTCTTTAAAATATAACTATATGCCGGTGGTAAAAGGCACTATTCCTTTTTTGAAAAATTGCAGGAAAGCAGCTTAAGATTATTTTTTGTTTCTTTATTTTCAGCTTGTTTGTTAATGAATATTTTTCAATAAATAAATGTACATTTTATTCTTTGGACAGCTTACTTATAAGCTATAATACCTTTTTCAAGCCTTATTGCATTGTAAAATTCTATTGATTACGGTTTTAAAAAATGGAAATTGTGCCTTTTACGCCCTTCATACAGATATAAAATCATTATATGAGCCGTTTTCTTTGAAAGTGGCGTAAGTGCATTTTATTTTATATGGAGTTATTTAAGGTTCTGCATTTGAATAATTTGAAAAATATGGATATATGTTATTACGCTAGTTTTGTATTATTTAAATATTAAATTGATTTAAATTTATAATGTAATCATTTTTTTAAATGTGACTAACAAAAATTTATACTTAACAATGACTTCAAAAAGGAATTACACCACTTTCAAAGTCAGCAAAATGTAAAAATCTTACACTTACTAAATATTAACTACGGAATCTTAATTGAAACAAACCAATTTCTTTTTTTGAAATTTTTATTAAATACTTCAACTATAAAAAAAATAATAAATAACAAAATAAAAAGGCTTTATTTCATCATTTTCGTACAGTGACTTTATATTCTATAAAAAACGGGAGGGGGGGGGAAACCGAAATTCCGGGAAACTATAAAAAATTTTGTGTCATTTACAATGTTGCCACACATAAAAATGCACTAAAGAAATTATGTAGTACAATTTTGAACTAAATAGTAGTATGTCTTTGAGGAAAATGGATTTACACCATTTTCAAAGTAATTATATTTGTAACTTCATTAACTACGAAAATTTGTAATGATAAAAACAATGACAATTTTAACAGAGATTTTTTGAGAAAAAGTTTATAAATAAAAAGTTCATAGTAAATTGTATATTCATTTTTATCATTAACTAATTTTTTGTCAAAACGGACTTGCACCACTTTCAAAGAAAACGGCTCATATTCAACATCCGACATAAATTTGTTAATATTTTACAAAGAATTTTTTTCAGCGAAATGGGCTTATTTAAAGAGCAATAATATTTCCTTTTAAAATATAAATTATTTAATAATTAAATTGTAATGCTAAATATCTACTTCAAATTATGTTAAAATAATCTTCAAGAATTCCTTTTAAAACACCGAATCTGAGACTAGCACTCAGTGATATTTTAATTGAAAGCATGTGAAATGTACATTATTCTCGAGAAAATTAAATTTTTTATCTGTCTTTTAAAATTTTGTTCAACAGAAAATTTAAGAAAAATCTTTTTAAGTTATTACATAATTTTAAGTAAAATATGTTGTTTAAATGTTGCTCTTTTCTATCATGAAAAATTGTTGTTCCTTTGTATGTTGTTTCTCTTCTATACTGAATTTTGTTTCTTAACTATGCGCTATTGGTTTATTTTCATGAATGTCGCCCAACCGAGAGCAAAGCAACAACTATTTCACTTGCCAAATGCAATGTTATTCGTATTCAAGAAGTATAAATTGGGATTTCATTATAAATTCGTGATAATTACTTTTTAAAAAAAGATTATGATGCAAGAAAATTGTTAAATATATAGAAAATTATATTTTTCATGTTGATGCATATATATAAATTTCGGTTCCATGGAAGCATTAGAAGGATTTAGAAACTTTTCCGGTTTATGTAGTCTGTTAATAGATTCGTAAATAAGGAGGGTTTAATAGATTAATTCTATGGCCAAAATAGCTGAGTAGTCCGATTTGGGCTCATGGTAGGCGGTGTTCGAGTCCTGATTCCAATAAAGAACCATCTTATGGAATAATGGGGATGTTGTACAAGTTAAATGGAATCCAAACTCCCAGTTCTCCTTTGATCATGTGGGAGAGTGAGTAGAAGGAAGTGTATATCAACTTATTTTCGTACTCGGCACCTTGATCATAATTCAAAATTTTGAGGACCATCGCCAATAACTCTCGTATTTGTTCACCTTGCAATGTAAATTCAAATTTTAGATCGATTCTTTTGATTCAGAATCATCTTCTTTGAATTATATATTATTTAAAACTAATAATTTTGAGTTAAGACACTATAAGTTAAGCAATTAGTCCGAATGCTGAGATCATATAGTAGAAGAAGAGGTTCCGATCATGGATAAGAATAGAGAATCCAGATTAAGAACAACGATTCAAATGAGACTCATTTGATGTACTCATTAAATTTAACGAAACATAAAAGATCAAAGTTCAAATAACTTAATTTTACATACCCGGAGGAGGAAGATAGTGGTATCCCAATCGTTGAAGTTATCCGTGTACAGGAATGTATGTGTTTTGTGTGTAACTCACGAGTGTGACATTTCAGTGTTATGGCCGTGTGAGTGTGGGGGGATGTCAAATGCCGTGGATGACCGTGCTAAGTTTTTGGCGAACTTCTTTTTCAAGTGTGCCGCCAGGACAAATGGAGGGCAACCACAAAGAGGGAGAAAGTGCATTTTCCTCCTGAAATTGCGATGCATACTGCTAATAGTAAACTGTTCAATGACCTTTTCTGGGTTTTTCACGTTTTGAATCAAAGTATCCGAAAAGAACTATCCCACGTAAAACCACTTGTTTCATGATCGTGGGAACAACCACGTATTACTATGAAACGTTCACCTGAATGTCAAAACATTTTAAATTTCTACTTCAAGCTCTTTTCTCAAAAAATAAAAATTAGTGATACATTCAATGATAATAAACTATTTATCTTCAGTGGATAGTTATTGTTGTCTACAAATCAGCCTATGTGTTCATGCAGTTTCATGAACAGTATATTGACAAAAATCAGGAATTGTTGGATATCAATGGATATTAATTGTTCAAGATCCTATTTTAACTTTAATGATATTTTTCTTTGCATAGCATGCATAAAAAACGGAACTTTAATTTCTATGACCAAGTATTATGGCTTTGAAGGGTATAAATATATTGAGATAAAAGTTATTTTTCGTTATTTTAAAGCAATAATAAGGCGATATGATTTTTTCGAATCGTTATTTTGTTCAACAGTACTTCATGAAAATAACATGTTATGTACAATCCGGTGATGTATCCTTTGTTAACATCCGCGTGTCGAACAACCAAATACACACGCTGATTTAACAATAAACACTATATACTTATTTTAATTTTAAAAACTATATTACAAATTCTCAGCTTAAGAGTCATAGTAAAAGCAAGACTGTTTGAGATAACACATGATACTAACAGAAGTCGGAAAAATAAATACAATTTACAGCTCAAAATAGATGTGAGTTCTAAACCTCTCGATCTCTATCAAAAGACTCAACATATATCAAATTAATATGCAAATTACTGTAAAATTAAATGCGATATCTCCTACTCCTGGCTTAAAATTAATGTTTTAATCCTGTTTTCTTTTGAGAGATATCTCTTTAGTATAAAAATTATAAAACGCAATTATAATTTTAAATCTTCATCGGTTAGTATAAATCAACTTAGGGAGAGAGATGAATTCTCGCTGAAAGAAGTAGAATCGATAAAACAGAATAAAATCACTGATTGAAGTAATAAAAATAAAAGCAAATCTTTCATATAAACATTATTTTAGTCCAGACCCCATAAAATTTGATAATTACATCCGCAAAATTTACGGAAGGAAACAAAGTAAAATATCCATAGCGATATGTTCTATTATTGTTTTCATAACAGAATGCAGCTTTATATATCAACGTATCTTTTAAAATGTTCTAGAGAAAAAAAATCTAAAAAATTGCTTCAAAAGCTACTACTTTAGAGATATGAATAATTGTATACTCTCTTAAATACACATTTCGCAACAAACTCTATTAATAACTAAAAATCGTTTTAAGTCAAAATTAAGTGGGAATCAAAATGTGTTAGTGTAGCGAAATTCAATGAGAAAGATCATATCTTAATTATTTATCAAAAGAATAAATTAAAATTGTGTAAAAATCAAAATAGAGGCAAAATTAAGCTATAAAAGGAAGTCGTCAATATTTTAGTAGAAAATTAATGCATAAGTTATAGTGATATAATATGTGTGTCTTAAAAATCCTTTTATCTCATAATAATTTCTTATTTTTTAGTTTAATTTTTGACTCATCCCTAAATTAATTTTAATTTTGGAAATTAAATGCGGAATGCACCCACTTTGCCATTAACATTAAGAGCTATCGAGATGCAATAAATAATCAGCCTCAATAAATCGTTAACTAATTTTATATTGATTGAATATAAATTAATATCAAAAATCAAATTGTAATACAAATAAGAATCGCTTACTTAATCGCATCTTTAACAAAATATTATACTTAAAAATTCTAGTTATTTTAATAATAACAAGTAGCAGAATTACGAATACTGGATCCGAGTCCAATGAAGTTCTAGTGATTGATAGAATCGAGAATATACACGTCTAATGCCTCGCAATTATATTGTGAGTACAACAGTCTGGCTACTTCCATTACCTCCTATTATCTCTAATCACTCTAATATTTCTGTAATAATAACTCTAATGTATCTGATATTTTTCTGTTCAATAACAATTCCTGTATAATATTGCTGATTTACATAAGTCACTGTTCTTTCATAAGGCGATGTTCTCAATTCACATAATATAATAAAACAGACAAATGACACATCGCTAAATTATGTTATAATTTTCTAAGTCCAAGAAATAATGGAAATTTGTCATTCGAACTAACTTTAATTTTTAAATTTGAAGCAATTACTCCAAAATGCCACGTAATTAATCAAAATGATCCTAAAATCTGAATCTAATTTCATTAATTTAATTATTTAATTTTCATTGTATTCCAGTCACTCTATAATTATATCTAATCCATCATCCTATCATTATATTTCCGAAAACTATTAATTATTATATTCGCTCCACATACATAGTATTATAACATAATGATAATAATTTAGTTTACAAATACGTTTGCTATTTGGGCAAGAACTAATGTACTGCAACAATTTATTTTAAAAATTACATGATTTCTGTTTCTTGTAGCTGATGTCGGAAGGATTTTCTTTCCACATCAACAATCGTAAGCAATTTTCATCAATTTGTATTGGCATGAACAATAATCATCATCAACAATCAACGTGAATTTAGAGAAAATCAGCAGTATGAATTATTGAATCTATTTAGGAGTTTTCAGAGTCTGTAATACTCTGATATAACTGGAAAGGGGAGAATAAGGGGATAGACATACACCCAAAATTAAAAGTTAGTTTCAAGATAGTAATTTCTTTTTTATCAAATTTGGTTGGAAAGTAAAAGTTGACAGTTTATACAAATTTTATTGTGGTTTAATTTTAATACTAGTAATGCAAGAGCGATTGGTTTTTATAAGTTTTAATTAATACTATACAATATAATTTTCATCAAAGGAACAATATTATTCATGTATTACAATTAAATAGAAGTATTTCGAGAAATCAAAAATGATCAGTGATAATTCCATTAAAAAATATATGGCTGATTTAAAATAAGCATCGAAAAAAGGATAATTTGCCAAAATCCAAACAGTATCTACTAAAATGCTTTTCAAAACAGTTACCCACAACGCAGGAGTCTTACAACTGTGTTGTCAAGAGTGACATTGCATTTTGTGTTTATTTTCGCTAAATAAATTTTTAAATTATTAAAGGAATGAAAAAAGGCAGATAATTAGGTGATAAAATAACAGAGTCAATCAATATTTTTTTGTGTCTATAAATCCAAATTGTCTAAACTATAACGATACCTTTCTGTTTAGGTGAGACACATAGCCCTAGGAGATCTAAGAAAGTTTTTTCATTCAAATGATGAGATTCAAGTGAAATTAATTGACCAGCGGTGGAAAACGCGTTTTTATAATTTTACTTTTGATAAATGTTCCATGTTGAAATACAGTTGGTTATCCTTTTCCACATGTAAGGAAAATAGTATGCATATTTAAATCTTTCAGATATTCTCCTTTGCCAAAATGAACTGACATCGGATTATGATGGAATTCTTGCAAAATAAAATTTTGTTATGATTTTGGAGTATATGTGTAATACATGCACAAAATTCATTATTAGAATATAAATATTTTACATGGAGGATAATTATATCATTAGGTTTAGTTTTTGCCCTTGTTTTGCTTTCTGCATTATTAATTGAACTACCCTCTTGTATCTTTTCCACATGCAGGTAAATGAGTCTTAATTCTGGGTCACATCTGTGTTAATTATTTACTTAGTCTAGTGAAGATAAAACTAATGACCGCACATATGAAGCATGAGACTCTGAGTTCTCAGCACATGAATTCCTTGAGAGCACGTCGGCTACTACATTCTGATTTCCAGGTCGATATTCGAATTTTAATGACCATCAAATAATTTTTTTTTTTGGAGTGATTCTTCCAAATCGTTAATTTGGTGAGTATAGAATGATCGACAAAATAACCTTGATCAGTAATTGACCTAATAACCTGTATATCTGCTAGGTCCATATCATGTCTAAACATTCGCTTTCAATTATAGTGCAGTTGCGCTGTGCTGAAATTAAGGCTCTAGAAGCATATACTATGGGTTTCTCTTGTTGTGTCAACGCTGCACCTTTATTGACAGCTCTTGCATCCGTATATATTTGGAGATTAAAATTTTACAACTTTAACATTGAAATTATTTGTTAAAGTTGCTGTAATTTTGTCAAAAACTTTTTGCGTGGCTGTTTAACAAATGAATTTTATTCTTTTTCATTTAAGTACATACAGAGACTCACATAACTGGATATCTCTTTTTATGAATTAATCGTACCAATCTATCGTCTCCAGGAATTTTGCAACCTCTCGAGCGTTCTTTAGGGCAGGTATATCGAATGCACATTTATTTTATAAGGATCTGTATAAGCACTATTACTTTTTATGGTTAAATAATACCTTGGTATTTTAATTCATAACTCATAAATTTACACTTCTCTGCGCTTAGTACGATACCTGAATTTTGGATACCTCAAAAATTGTTTGTAGGTGTGTAATGTGCTCCAGAAAAGAGTTTGAAGTCATGATACCATCATCCAAGTAAATACATGTAAATTTTACAGTCACAGACTTCAAAAAAATGTCAATTGCTATGCGGAAACTTAGACCACCCTCCGATACTCTGAATGGGGGGAAAAAACTTAATAGAGAGCTAATGTCGATATAATTTGACATTTGGAAATATTCTTCAAAAAAATCTTCGATCAATGGTAACGACTGGTTTTATCATTGTTCTTCCTACATAGAGAACAAGAACAACAAGTGAAGAATACGCGGATTAAATTGGTATTATTGTACCTTCTCTTGCCATCTTTTCATCATGATAATCTACGACTGCCTGCCTATGATAATCTATGATTGCTCGACCATACCTGTAGGACCTTGATGATACCAGTCGCGATTTCAAGGGAAAGAACAAGGGTAAGCTCCGGTTTCTCAGAAACTAAATCATGAAATTCCTTGAAGAGTTGTGACAAGTTATACCATTGTTATTCGAATATCCGGAAATTTGACTGAATGCCCCTTTAAAGTATTAATAATCATTGGGATATATTGATTATTGTGCGATTGAGAACCTCCTGCTGTTCAACCACTCATCGGTTTAATTGATGGGTATTATTGAAATAGGTGCGTGAATCTGACAGTTTATACCTGTTATCTAATTTTGCCTATCAGGAGAATTCTGTCTCTCAAAATGATGTCATCTGTAATTATATGCTCTATAACTAAGATTTTGATGTTTAGTTGGGTTGCTTGCTTATTTGTTAAATAAATGTTGATCCTCATCTACAGATCCAAAGTAAAGGAGCTGAGCATTCGTAGTTGAAATGCGAATCTCTTAAGAAATCCAGCACGCTTCAAGATCTCCTATTAATTAAATGTTGAGCGATACCAGCTTCTGTCAAAGTCAAATTAAATAATTGTACGACGTTCAGCATTTTACATAAGAAGTCAGTAGAAGATTTAACGCTCTTTGGATGCATAAAATTCCACTTGTAGCTACTTGTGGTGGCGTATTAACGTAAAGGTCTGTTTTAGAGCCCGCTTTAGTTGTCCAAAGTCAGTTTCCGTCTTCGTATCAGATATTCTCTGATGAATCGAATACGAATCCTTTGCTCTCGATATGGAACGGTTCCTCATATAAGGGCATTGTAATTCCACCGAAATATTACAGCATTTGATATTGTCCTCTATAGTGTTCAGAAACTCAGTTACATTTCGAGCGTCATCAAAAACTGAAATGTTGGAATTGTCTTTCCATCTCCGAGTCCGAATACAGGGGTGGATAAGGTTGAACTTTATTGTAACGCATCCGCTTTGTTATTAACACCAATAGTTATCTAGATGAAATAAATAATAATTCAATAAATCGTTAACTAATTTTGTTCTGAATTTAGAACGATCAAAAATCAAATTGCATTACGAGTGTGGAATACTTACTTAATCGTTTCTTTAAATATTGATTATAATTAAAAAATTCTTCTTATCTTAATAACAGCGAATATTAGAATCCGAATCAGATAAGATTCTGGTGATTATATCCAAATCAGGAATATACGCTTAGAAGATAATTCCCAACTTCTCACACTTACATTGTGGGCTCAATAATCCTCAATCTCCTCTTATCTCCAATCAAACTTAATACCTCCTTAATGTTGATTTCTAATTCACTACACTTCTTATAGAGTAATACTAATTTATATAAGTCACTATTCGTTTACAAGGTGAAGTTCTCAATTCAAATTTAATAATGTAGCTAATGTAACCGAAATCTTTAATTCAAAAGAAAAACGTATGAAAACACGTTATAAATATCAAAAACGCCATCAAAGGGGTTATTGTTTTAGCTAACCACAAAGTGTCTTAGCTGAACACTTTTCAAGATTTTATTGATAAAATTGTTTCGGATATGTTTGATACCTGCTTTCACCAGAATAGTGAACTTAATTTTCAAAAATATGTCATAACAAATTTCTTCTAAATTTTTCATTGGATTTAAATAAAACATATATAAACATTAATTGTTTTATTTATCTGTCGATTTATGTATTATCTTAAATCGTATGTAATCAGGAAAATGAATAAAATTATTCAGATTTTTAGGACAGTTGCGAAGCAGCCATTTTTGCCTCAAGAATTTCAAGCTACTTATTTATAATTCGGCTTCCTTCTTGGAATGTTTTGAGATCAAATGATTTTAATATTGATTTGCCGTTATTAGCCAACAAAGGAGCTTTTGTAAAACATCACGTAATATCACAAATTAAATTAAAATAAACTCTATTCAGTGCGTTGCACTCTTGGTGACGAAAACTATTTCTTCGCCACGCATTGAATAGAACAATTTGTATATGTGTGTGATTTAAGTTATTAAAAATTATACAGAATGAAAAAAGTACTTTAATTACCGCTTCTTTTAAATGAATAAACTTACTTTTTTTTTATCATTTATCAAATTTCATGAAAATGAAAAATAATTGGTGTCATTTCTATGATATATAATCAAAACTTCCGCATAATTTTTTTTTCTATATTACGTTTACTTCTTCTCGAAATTGCGAGTCTGTTATTTTGGGATTGCTTGTAACTTAAGAGCGATGTTTTAATTCAATCAAAATAAAATTATTTCTTCGCAGTAATTTATGTTTCATTGGATTAACGAGTTGGTTTTTCTGCAGAAGTTGGGAATGATACAATGCTTCTTTAAATTTTTGCGTTTACCATTCCAAAAAAAAAAAAAAAAAAAAAAAACCCGCATTATCTTAAAAAATAACAAAATGAGATATTCTATTTATATATAGCTTTTTATTTCTTCTCTTCGTTAATTATTTTCATGTCCTTGATTTGGGAAAATGGTAGGTTTCTCGATCTAGTTAAAGAAATATTTATTCGATTTCATTCTTTTATTTAGTGCATGAAATAATCACATTTCAAGACCATAAGCATTCAACTGTAAACATTTTTCAAACAGTAGTGTAGTTTTTTAAATCGTAATTCTTCTTCCAGATTTCCGCAATTGTGGATTAAATCTAGTTATGAATAACATGAAATATAAATAGAACATCTTATAAAACAGGTAATATATACTACTTATCTTCTGAAACAGAGATCAAGGAATATGGTACCAGATGATCTCAAGTGGTGTATATAATAAATCGAAATTCTGAGAGAAAAATGCTTTATATTTTTATAAGTTTTTGTTTATTTCGGTTTATTGATATTATTTTTAATTTCATTATAAAATAACTATATTATTATAAAAAAAATTTTAAATTTTGCAATAACAATGCTCTTCTATTGTTAGATGTGATGAAAATTTTATACAAAGTTCGGATAATTTTCAAATGATCAACAATTTTAAATTGTTCTGAATTTGAAAAAATTATATTTATACCTACATTTAAGGCCGCTACTTTGATACCTCATATAAACTTCGGATAATTTTCTATAACAAGCAGAAGAAACATTATCTTCATAATATCTAACATTTAAAAGCCGAAACTTTTCAATTAGTTCATTTCATTTTTGTATAATACGCTGCATATAAGCTGAGTTTTACCGAATAATTCAGATTTTAAAATACGTTTGTTATTTTAAATATGAATAACAAATAGTATCATAAATTGAATGTTATTTAAAGTACATTATTAAATTATGTACAAAAAAAAGTTAAGCGACCTTTGAAGAAAGCGGGGGGAGGGGATTCTTTTTTTACCAAAGATATTTCTATATGCATATTATGCTAATATTTAGCATGATAGCATATTCTATTATTTTTTCAAAAAACGTGTAATTTGAAAAAGTAAAAACATATTGAATATCTTTCAAAAAATGTATCCTAAATACAGCAATAAATCATCTATTTTGGAAATACAAAAAAAAAAAAAAATCTAAATTTTTAAAACACTTAAAAAATAGAAAATTCATAAGGGAGAGCATCAATTTCAAAGAAATACTTGTACACAAGTATCTTAAGCATTATGTATATATTAAAAGAAGATTTTCTACGCTTTTTCTACAATTGATTCTATAACCATATAACAGGTGAATTGAAAAGTCCCCGGCCTGACACGTAGATGGCGCTACTAGAATTAAATCCATATGTTTTTTAGTTAGCCCTAACCCTCAAAAGATGCGTGTATAAATTTGACAGCTGTCGGATCATTAGTTTGTGAATTATAGCATTTTGAGTGAAGCAACTTTTGTTATTGTGAAAAAAATGGATAAAAAGGAATTTCGCGTGTTGATAAAATATTGCTTTTTGAAGGGAAAAAATACAGTGGAAGCAAAAACTTGGCTTGATGCCGAGTTTCCGGACACTGCCCCAGGAAAATCAACCATCAAGGATTGGTATGCTAAGTTTAGGCATGGTGAAATGAGCACCGAAGACGGTGGACGCCCAAAAGAGGTTGTTACCGACGAAAACATTAAAAAAATCCACAAAATGATTTTGAATGACCGTCAATTGAAATTGAATGAAATAGCAAACACTCTAAAGATATCAACTGAACGTGTACATCATATCATACACGAATATTTGGGTATGAGAAAGCTCTGTGCAAAGTGGGTGCCGCGCAAGCTCACTTTTGGCCAAAAACAACGACGAGTTGATGATTCGGAGCAGTGTTTGAAGATGATCAAGCGTAATAAACCCGAGTTTTTGCGTCGATATGTGACAATGGATGAAACATTTCACTCCAAAGTCCAATCGACAGTCATCCGAGTGGACTGCACACGATGAACCTGCTCCAAAGCGTGGGGAAAACGCAACAGTCGGCTGGCAAGGTTATGGCGTCTGTATTTTGGGATGCGCATGGAATAATTTTCATTGACTACCTTGAAAAAGGAAGGACCATCAACAGCGACTATTACATAGCGTTATTGGACCGTTTGAAGGACGAAATCGCCGGAAAACGGCCGCATTTGAAGAAAAAGAAAGTGCTGCTTCACCAAGACAATGCACCGTGTCACAAGTCGGTGAAAACGATGGCAAAAATCCATGAATTGGGCTTCAAGTTGCTTCCTCATCCACCGTATTCTGGGCCCCAGCGACTATTTCCTGTTCTCAGATCTCAAAAGAATGCTCGCTGGAAAGAAATTTTCGTCGAATGATGAGATGATGACCGAAACTGAGGCCTATTTTGAAGCAAAGGACAAATCGTACTACAAAAATGGTATCGAAAAGCTGAAGGGTCGCTATAATCAGTGTATCACCCTTGAAGGGGATTATGTTGAATAAAAAAAACTAATTTTGCCAAAAAAATGTGTTTTACTATGGTAGGTCGGGGACTTTTCAATTGACCTGTTAGTACTATAACACGCCGTGATTAGAATTTTAGTTCGAAGTTCTAAAATTTTACTTCGTGTTACTGAGAACAAAAAAGGTTAAAAGTGCACATCTGAAAAGGTCCTTATCCATACTTCTATTTCTTGCGTATTTATTCCCTGAGACGGAAATTAGGCAGGTATTTTAAGATTCTGCAAATTACATTTAAATTATATTATTAGATTGTTTTACATTACATTATTAAATTTTGAATGTGTTAGTGGTCTCTGTTATCGGCTGATTCCGCAAGTGTTACATTTTGAATGAATTCAAATTTTAAAAAAGAATAACTTTCTTTTCTATTCCACATGCTTCTTAAATCAACAATGTTGCTTGCCAACTCACGACAACTACAATTTAAGTTAATCATAAACACATATTTCAATATTAATAAAATGTTAGTGCTTATACAAATATTCAACTATATTTATGAAATATTCTTGTAATCTTAAGTGAATCTGATAGTAATATATACGACGTATTGTATAAAAGACCTGTTATAACACGTTAAGTTGAAGTACCTCTTCCCTCTTTGTCAAAAAAGGGGTTTCCAGTGTAATAAGGTCAGACAAATCTATTCTCACAAGTGAGTGGTAGGAGATGAAACGAGCTCAGAGATAGATTGAGAGGTGAAAATAAAGTTTGCTGTTATTTGTTGAAGACAGGGTCTTTATTTGGGTCCTATTGAGTCCGAGTAAACTAGCGAGAAAAATTAGTCATAACACTGATACAATTTATATTTTTGAATAAAACACTAGATATTGACATCTTTATAGCCTGAGTCTTATTAAATTCAAAATATTTTGAAATTAACATGAAAACAAAAGTATTGTTAAAAAAATCAAGTTTCTCTCTTTCTCTTTCGGTACATTTATTGAAAGTTCCTTAAATATGGCCATAATTAAATAACATCAAATTTCAATATGTCTTTTTTCGATTAAAAGTAAATCATTGCGACCTTTTCTTGTTTAAAAAGATATCCCATTTCTAAATTAGATCAAATAAAATCAAGCATGTGAAAAAACAAGAAATTATGGTTGTTGCTTTGTTAGTATTTGCTGAGAATAACATATTTTACAACTGTAATTATAAAAGTCGCTTAAGTAAGTAACTCCATTTCTTAATTAAAATCAAAATAATAGACATATAATTTGTGCATGCTTGTCTGCTTGTCTCTGATTTTAGTAGAATTATGCTCGGTTTTCATTAATCCCCCCCCTATATTTAAATTTATGGAGGGGGAAGGTGAAAAAAGAGTCGACCATTTATAATTTCAAAGTTAAAACATCATTTTAAAATCAAGCCATTTTGAAACATTCAGTTTAAAGCTAAACTTTTTTAAAAAAAATATATTTATTTTATGAGTTATACTTTCTTAACGGCTTGTTCACGTAAAACACGGTATCTTAATTTTTTGTGCACAAAAAAGCAATTATCTTTCCACTCAGATACATCAACGAAAAATCGAAGTAACAGAAAATTGATGAGCAGTGCCTAAATTGACTCAATATTTGTGTCCACACACTGATGAAGCGTGAATAGCTGAGGCAGTACAACATTAAGATCAATATCTACAGAACACTTCCGTAAATTGATGTTTCTCTGGTTACCTTAGCAACACCTTCCCTTAAGCCCAGAATAATAAAGAAAAATACTCAACAGGAAACGCTGATAGTCTGCAACTCTCCTGTTCTGTTCATATTTCATTGAGCTACAAATTGAATATTAACTGAATGACATTCACTTAATGAATAATTTGATTTAACGTCGGTTAATGACAGTAGTAAGATAAATATTGATTGATCTTCTATTCAGATGAGAAAATACAAATAAAGTAAGTAAAAAGACTGTAAATTATTAGAAAAAGGGTGTTTGTTAGATGCCGTTTTTAAAATGATAATGTAAATTGGCTAACGTTATCTTTAAAGTATCAGTAGGTTTAAGCGATACCATTGTTCCGGTGAGTAAACAGTTTCTTTAATCTTATTAAATTCAAATAATTTATTAAGTAAAAGACTGTTATATGAACTGTTTATGGACCAAATCGGTTGATTCCATAAATAATTGATTTTTTTTTTAAAAAAAAAAAAGTTAAGCGAAAAAAGCGTTAGTTCTCGTGACTTTATTCAAAATAACTGATAAAATTTTAAAAAAATTTTTTTTTTTTAGTAAGTGTATAGAACTTGAATCACCATGTAATTATTTCCAAAAATATGGATGCTGGAATGTAATTTATCCATCTTTAAAACTATGTATCAAATGTCTTTGAATTAAAAAAAAAAAAATTTAAGAGGCATATAAATTTTATAATTACTTTTTTTAATTAACGACTGATTTCTATTAAAAATTATTCTCAAATTCATATTTTGAATTATTGATGCTCGAATCCAAAGGTTCCCGAACTGATGTACGTTAAACATACTGAGGCTCATTTCCGTTGGCATGGTGTAGAAGTTTGGAGAAGGAGGTGCCAACTCAGGTGTCGTCTTCGTCACTTGACCGAGGTTCAAAATTCTGAGGTCTGTCACCGGTAGCCTTCATGATACTTCCAAGTGTGACATTTATAAATAATGATTCATTCATTCATGCTCGAAGTCCTCACGTTGGGATAATGGGGAAATTAGGAGAGTGGAGCTCCCGTATAGGTGTGACCGAAATAGAAAATTACCAGGTTCTTCGCTAAGAGCACTCGTGTTGCTTCCAAATGCTACAGTAATTAAATCAATAAATTAATCTAGATTTAATCCACTTGTTGTATAGATTAACAGAGCAGACAAAAATGTTAAAATTAATTGAATATTTCTCAAGTCAAAGATCAAAAGTTACAAAGATTTTTTTTTTTCATAAGTTACATAGGTTAATATTTCATTTGATCGTTTCCTGGTAATGACCAATATTATTTCTCAATTGTTTAAGTTTTACAAGAATCAGTATCATTTTTAACTTGCTAAAAAAATCATTTCCCCCCCTTAGAAATGACCAAAAATGTGGGAGCAGTAAAATTAACATGAAATACCACGATTAAATGTGCAATACCTAGCCCTTATGACTTCATGGATTACATAAACTAGACGTGATTTATTCATGAGACGAATAAAAACATGATTCTGCACAGTAGAGAATCAGCAGTTTGAAACCGGTATTCTTTCTTAAATCAACTGTGACGAGCGGAAATGTAAGTCGGAACCTTGAAAATTTAATTGCCGGCCCATCAAAAATGTTACTTGCTTCTAGAATGTTCTAGGTGGAAAGTTCAAGTGCACAAGGAAAAGAAAATAAGTGCGAGTTCGTTATGCAAAAACACGATTTCAAAACTTGAACATTAATGAATGAAAAATTGTTTGATTTTAAAAGAGAGAAAGAGAGAGAAATGTTTATTATTCTATTTCCTCTTTAACATCCATAACGTTACGTGGGAATAAATGCTGACTTCGATTATCAACTGAAGTAATGTAACGGAAATAGCGAGATAACATTGCGAGCAATTTTATTTCCCAGAATAAACCAATTCTAAGTAAAAATCAGAAAAGAAAACGTTGAAAAATTAAAAATTTTATATCGAAAAATGTTTGATGAAATTTCAGGATATGACTTATTTAGTTCGAAAATTGTAATAAAATGCAACAGTTAATAATCATTAAATCAAATCCCCGATGCTGTAAATAATATTGTGAAAAATAAAAGGATATAATTAAAAATAATGTGTTTATCTCATATCTAGAAAATATAAATAATACTTCTACTATTGCTTCTTTTGAATAAATTACACGTGCATTCTCAGAATGCAATTTGAGTTTTGGGAAAACCTCATCAATCTTTCACAAATATTTTTTCATGTGAAGAAAAGCAATATTTTTTCTCAAAATATTTAATATTCAAAAAATAACTATGTATAAACAAAAAACAGTGTGAAAGATACCGTGCCTGTTATTAAATTACACAGTTATATTAATATTTAAAGGCAAATACACGAACGAATAAAAAAAGTACTCTGACGCTGCTATATTTTTGTGAAAGCTGCATTGAAAAATAATAAAGTTTGCCTAATTTTTTTGATGAAATATCATAATTTTTAAACATGTTACACTTTAAACAAAAATAAGAATTTAATTCGAATAATTTATATATCATATAACAAGAGTCCTTATTTTTATTCTTACAGAAAGGAATCCTGTCATTGGGACTCAAACAATTTAACAAACCAATCGCTGCCTTAGTGACTGTTTAAATTATCATATAAAAGAAACTATTTTGTGTGGAAAGTATTTTATTATTTTATGTACATTATACTTAAATAAAAATAATGCAAGATGTGCTGAAAATAAGATTATGATTTGAGAAAGAACTTGAAAACATAAAGAAAGAAAAAAACATTAAATGATTCTGACACACACAGAATTTTTTTTTTAAAAAAAAAACATAAAACGACACAGAAACTGATTTTTAAAATACTTCCATGTCGTTTCTTGATATGTGTACTCACAATCATTCTAACAACCGATTTTACCGAACTCAACTAATAATTAGGTTACAGTTATACCGAGAGAATTTAAGCAAACCATCTGAATCTCATAAGTTCGATCATTTATAATATGCACTGTTTTTAAATACAGAATTTGTGTTAGATTGCAAAATTGATCTCATAGAAATCGAATTAGCTTACAATTAATTCGGTTGTTTTAAGAGGTTCTCATCTTCCTTCCTTCTTGAGTTCTTAAATAAAGCATGGATTTTGTAACGCCATTAAATATAGTTCCAAAATTAAATTGCAATATTTATGCACTTCAAATAGAGTCATTTTAAATTAGATGTAAGTAGTATCATATTTATGATTTAATAAAGATTATTTATTTATAGAACATTTATCCGTTTAAATGTTCACATTCTATAAATATTATATAGAATGTGAATATATAAACAGGTTTATATGTTTAATGAGTTCACATTCTGCAAACTAATTAGTTGCATTTAAAAGTAAATATTACTTTTAGAAATTTAATATACGGACTAAAATCTATAAAACCTTTACTTCCAATCTTTTTATGATTGAAGGTATGTGAGTTAAATCAGGAAGTTAACATATTCGGTGATTGTAGAAGAGCAGAAGAGAATGAAAAATGATTCAAGTCTTCCACCTATGCAAGATATTTAAACAAGATGAAAGGAAAATTGACAGCGCTAGAAAGTGATGAAAAATTAATAAAATTAAAACTAAAAATGTGATATTGGAGAAGAGAACTTAAATTTATCTTTCATACCGATTGCGATAATTCTTTAATCAAAATACAAGGAATTTTTGAAGATGTTTCATTGTTTATAAGTTAGATTAATTAGTTTTGCATTGTTCATAATATAAAACACAAACTTAATTTTTGTCATTTTTAAATTAAAGTAAAACTATTTTTAATTATTATTATTGTTATTGATACACTCAAATACAAAACAAAAAATCAAGAGAAAAGAAAACTACCAAATTCCTATTTTCTTAGAACAATAAGTAGAGATAAAGGAAATTTCCTGTAATCTTAAAATATAACGTTTAAGTTTCTTGTTACTATTTATAATATTATTTTTAAGTGCTCTCTGTTATAAATATTTATAAGATTATAAAACAGGAGACCTTTATATCTTTTTATTTTTGAATTATTAAAGATTTCCCTCTTTTGAAATTATTTTGATATTTATAATATTAATTATTACTTAATCTTGTTCTCTGGCTTTAAAGGGTCGAACAAACAATAATCTTCTTCGATAAAAGCCATCTTAATAAATGACATTTAACCACTATTCAAGTCTCCAAAAGACAGTTCAAATCTCTTTCCAAAGCCATCTTAATTTTGTCGAAACTTAAGGAAAAAAAAAAGTAAAAGTAACATGATAAAGCTGCTTATGAAATTTGTAACTAAATACATTACAAAAACGAAGAATAAATATTTTTATACAATGAGGAAACTATGCGAAGAATACTTATTTTCACTTGTCATGGCATAATTGTTCTCAATATATAGCAACAAAATTTTACTTCCAAAATCAGTGTCGATTTGTAGGTAAATGAGGGATAAATATGCACATTTAGACATAAAAGGCCATTATTAATAATTATTAAACATAATTAATTATAATTTTAAGAAAAGTTGAGGTAGTTCAAATCAACGCCTTGGTGAAGTCTCTAGACTTCTCTTATTTGTAAGACTTTTAAGGTATTTTTAATTAGATATTAAGAACAATATTCCAGATATTTAATTGTGATGTATTTAAAAGTTTTATGTACTTCAAGCAAATTAAACTAACTTTTTATTGTGTATGTGTTTTTAATTTTATTTAAGAAACAAAATCGGAGAGGGGGGGACAAACATTTTAAAGAGGTATAGCACGTGGCTTACAAATGTAATTTAAAACAAATAAAAGTATAAATCAAAGAAAATAATGACTACACGTGAACTATTTGTTAATATAATGCGATAATATTTAAATAATTTTAACAAAATAAAAAAAAAGCACTGGATTTGCATTAAATCCTAAATATGATAATTCATGCTTTTAATTTTCTTAGTATTTCATGAAAGTATAGTCTGGCATCGTTAAAAAATGTAAATGAAGAATTAAAGTTCATCCCGTGTGAATCCTCAAATCAGACCTTTATTCCAAGATCAAATTATCAAAAGAGCTTTTACAAAAGAGCTTTTACAAAAGAGCTTTATCAAAGAGCTTACCCATGTTTCCAAATTATTTCTGTACACTTTACAAATTGGCGTAAAGAAAGTCAATAAATAATAATGTTTATAATAGTCAGAGGGAAGACTTTTTAGTCTGTCTATGTGTAAGGGTAGCATAACTCTTTCTCTCTCTTTTGTATTTAACTTATATTTCTTTACCAGAAGCTCCAACAACTGGAATTCTTCCTTTCACATTTTACATACATATATATATAACTTTAATGATATTACAGCAGAACTTTGATATCCTCATGCTCATTTTTTCAAATATTTTGTTCTTTTAGAAATTCAGCTAATTTATAGGCGTTTAATTGTTATAAAAGGAACTTTTACTGTCAAAAAAAAAAAAAAAAAAAAAACCGTTTATTAAGAGGGAGAGAGATGCAAAAATTTATGTTTCTTATCTTTTTTTTCAAACAACTATTCACAGAATAATCTAATTATATTTTAGTATTATTTAAATAAAAATCAAATCCCACACACTTTTTTTTTTTAACTTTTTAGAAGAAAAACAAACATCATTCTGTACTTTACCCAATATTGAATATTAGAAGAAACAGTACAATATCGAGATATAGTTAGAATATAATTAAAAATTTATTATTAAAAAAAACAAGGCTATTAAGTTATTGTCTCATAAAATCACATTTATAATAATTTTTTGTCTGTTTTTAGGATCAATATATACGTTATGGATTTCTTATTTTCTGTGTGAAAGCAATCCAAATGATAATAAAGCTTTTCGGGACAAATACACAAACCTATGAAAATGTGCAAACCATATGGTATATAGACAGCTCTAACATTACTATTGAATACGTCGCGCTATTTGATAAGTTATCACAAGTCAGCTGCAGATGTAAGCTATTGAATTAGAAATTATGTTGATCGCAAGACTCTTGTTTTCAATACGACCCTCGATATGCATTCTCCATTCATACATTGCGCAATTAATAAATGATAAGTCATTGGTTAATTTTTTTTAACAAAAAATTCTTCTACCGTCTTCCATCAGATCTAAATGTTTTTATCTATTTTTGAAAGTGAAAGGAAAAACCAACTGTGATTAAAATGCTGATAGAATTGAGTTTTTTTTTTTTTAAATGGGAGTGTAATGAGCATACATGACTGAAATAAACCGAATCACTTAAACGATATGAAAACAAATGAGTAATGAATTTATATATTTAAATTGAGTATCGGTATTTTAACATAGGTTCTTTGAAGTACATGTATTCGAGTTATCTCCTTCAGTTTCTCTCCTTTGCTTGATTTGCTATTTTCTTGATTTTCTAAATCGAAACTATATGTTAAAATCCGAGGCAAACATAGTTTACGGGATATCTTTTTACTTATACTTACATTTGCCGACTCTCTCAACCAGTATTAGAATACAAATAAAATCAATATAAATTGCAACTTATCTGTAACCGTTAAAATATCTAAGTATGAGAATGCAAAAAAATAACATTAGAATGAAATAGAAGACATCGTTCTTTTTCATCATCAGTATTTCCTATTAAGAGTTACAAGCATTAAAAATGTATATAAATGCGCACAAATACATTTTATGATAATTTTTAATAGTAACTTTGTTTTTCACTGTTAGATTAACGTGTGCAAAATTCTGTTTTTGCTTCGAATGACAGAGCATGCTGGGTGCAAAAGGAGTGATGTGTGCAAAATCTTTCTATTCTCCACTAATCGAAAAGCTATGTTATAGATATTCGTTCGTGTGTGTAAACAAGACTTTTGAGTGCGGAAGATAACATTATCACTTTTCAATAACTGTCTTTCATTCAGGTAATGAACGATCTTAATTTATGAAATATATTTTTAGATTCTGCTCTATGTGAGCATTATCAGTTTTGCTCACACACCTAATCTCCGAAGCACAAATTATAAATGTTATCTAGCGGCGCTGAAAATGCATGTGTGAACAAAATTGAAAGCCGTGTATTAAAAGTTTTTTTAGGAGTGTACAGAAACGTATTAAGAAAACAATATTTCGAAGGTTGGTTATTTCATAGATGTAAGGTACAGAGTGAGATTCTGCGGATTTGTTCTAATTTGTAATCTGTAAATTGTATAGAAAGTTGCTGTTGGTTTTTAGATTTGTTCTGAATGGTATTCAGTATATTGAATAGATATTTGCTGTAGATTTTATAAGATATGTTCCGAATTTAATTATTAATTTTTTCGGTAGAGTGATCGAAATTCATATTGAATGGCCTTGTGTGTAGTTAAATTATTTGAAACACTTTCATTTGTCGATGTGCTTGCTATGCGGATTTTAGTATGAATTTTTTCCAGCCTTAGAATCAGTTGAGATTTCCTTTTCCCTATTCAAATTTAGTTTTTTCAAAAATCATTACTGGTTCCCTGATTATTATTTTTTAAATTTAAAGAACACAAGGAAAATGACCCAAAATTGCGAGCTAGAAAGAAAAAAAAATTTTTTTGCGGCATTTGTTTGTGTTTGCATTTAATAATATTGAAGAATTACCATATAAATGTATTGAATTCCAGAGGTAAATAGAGAAATGGTAAAAAATGTGTTCAAAATATAACTTATTTAAATCATACTTGGACAAATATGTGTGTTTAAACTTTATTTTTTGTAGAATTATTTTGGAATGAAAATGCCTATATATATTTTATTTTGTTTTAGATTTATTATTTTTGAATGCAGGTCTTTATTTATATTTCTGATGTAACTATCTTTTAAGACTTAACTCAATAGTTTTGAAGGAAATGTTTCCATATCAGCATTTTATAATGTATTAATATTTAAAATTTCCCCTTTTATTGTGAATGTACTGATTTTTTCTTTGCTAAGTATATTATCATTAGAATCAGGCCATAATTTTTATCTTAAATAACTATTTTAAGAGTTGGAAAGTTATGTTGCGTGTTTTTACATTCTTTTCATAAATTTTGAATTGTTTCAAATAACTTGCTGGAGTTTAACATTATGTTTGTCGATCCTATTATTTTATAATTGTTTTGTATCAAGCTGAAATACTATATTCTTGATTACATTTGTATCATTGTAGGTATTTTGTGTTTCAGGTCTTCAGTTTAAAACATGGGTAGATATTCGGGGAAAAGATGTCGGCTTATGAGTATGTTTACTCTGACCACTAGCTTCTTCTTCATAGAAATCATTGTTGGTTACATAACAAATTCAGTAGCACTTGTGGCAGATTCCTTTCACATGCTATCAGATGTGATAGCGTTAATTATTGCATTTCTATCTGTGCAGGTAAGATATATACAGTAAGAACTTTAGAAACCAATTTTTCTTTTGAAATTTAATTTGTCAAAAAATATAACTATTTAAAATCAATGTTTTGTTATATAGTTCATTTTGTTCACATCAGATTCTTTATTATTAATGTAATTGTTACGAGATAGAATAGAGCACTAAATGTTTTTTTAAAAAAATTGTTTCTTAACTCTTGAAGATGTAAATCATGTATTTTTATTATTAAAAGTATTGTTTAAAAATGCAATGCTAATGTATTATAATATGGAAATGTGAAAAATGGAATCCACAAAGTAATAAAAAGTGAAGTTAACTTTGATTTGAAATTGTGGCTTAATATGATGATTTTTACTGGTCCGGAATTAAGATTCATGTAAAACTTACTTGGTGAAATAATAATATAGACTACAGCACATTCCACCTGTTAATGTTTTAAAATCTTTCATTGGTTGTGTGTGGAAAAAGAAATATGAACTGAAATGTCATTTTCTGCATCAACTGATCATAGTTCAAAATACAAAGGCCATTTGGGTTGGATGCTATTTCCTAGTTAGTCTGATCTATAGTCTTGGTAGTCTAATAAAAATGTTTCTGGATTGTAAAGTAATAATGATCTATCATGTTTAACTTTTATGTTTATTTTTATCTGTTATAAAATTAGCTGAAATTGCTGCAAATCATATGTTAAATTAGAATATGTTTGTAGCAATTTATCTCTTTGATTGTTAAAATCCTTATATAATAATAAATGAATTTATAGTAGCACTTATAAAAATGATATGGATAGGTAAAATATGTGATGATGAACTTTTCCTGTAAATTTTCTGTTATTACCACTTTTCTTTATATTAGCAGTAAAATCTGCCCATTATGTGTGTATATTTAAAACTTAAAATGTGAATGGTATTTTTTATTACTGTAATAACTTCCAAAGATGTACAGTATTGTAGTAGTTCAGGATAATCATTACTAGTGATATACAAAACAATTCATGAGTTTTACTCCCAATTCCATGTAAAAGTATTGTGTGGAATAATATGGAATGTTGCACATTAGAACTAACTGGATCTCAAAATTCTTGCAATATAGAATAATAGGAATAGGATGGATGCTGTGTCAACTTTGGTATTGTTGTAATCAGAGATGCAAAATTACAAGGTTCTCTTATTCCCATAGCTCTCATTCATGGTTAATTTATACTTACCAAATAATTTTTATAGTCTACGGAAATAGGTAACTTACACCAAAAATATTTTGCGTTATATGTTATAATATGTTAAATGCGAATTACCTAGTGAAAAAAATAATTTTAATAGATTTGAATTTCTATTTCAACTTCTTAAAAGAATTTTAAATTTTTTAATTACTGTATGATTTATAATTTCCAATCTTTCATATTTTCTTAAATATATGTATATTTGTAAGTAACCAAAAAATAAATTTATATTTTAAGA
Organism: Nephila pilipes; assembly: GCA_019974015.1. NCBI lineage: Eukaryota > Metazoa > Arthropoda > Arachnida > Araneae > Nephilidae > Nephila > Nephila pilipes. The sequence goes on along the minus strand of BMAW01011115.1, from coordinate 446,679 downwards.
TAATTTAATACTAACTTCGTTGATTTAAATGTTATTCTAAGTATGAAGCTCATAGTAGGTTTGAAAAATGACTGAATGTAGATTTTTTTTTTTTTTTGCAATATATTAGATTTTGTTCAGCAGGAAGTTAAGCTTGAGAAAATGCTTTGTAATAAAATTTTCATTTGAAAAAAAAAATTTTACTAGCTTAATAACTGAAAGGTGAATTCAGGTGTAAAAACTGCTGAAAGTGAACTTAGTATACTTACTGAATGTGATGTTTTTAGTGCGAAATTTATAAAGATATTATCTGGGTGAAGGGAATCCTATAAATGATTTAATTTTTTTAAATTAAGAAATGCATTAATTTGAACATGTAAAATTATATTGATAATCATAATTTTACATTAAAAACTTTATATATATATATATATATATATTGAATTCCCTCTTTAAACATGTTTACAAAAAAAAAATTAATTTTATGAAAATGGTAGATTTTCAGGACAATTTTAAAGTAAATGTTCAGAAGAGCTTGTGTTAGATCTGTGTGCTAAAAGAGCTTTTAAGTGTATTGAACAAAGATATATTTAAATTACTTTGTACTGTGATACCTATTTGGACTTTATGCTTTAAACTATCTCTTATTTGTTTTATTAAGTATAATTTAACAAAAAAAAGTTAAGTGTCTAATTTTAAATTGATTTTAAAAGATAACATTCAATAATTTTTGCAAACTATAAGTGAATTTTATTATAAATACTTATTTATTGGATATTGTACAATTTTAATTATTGTTTTAAGTTTTCTATGTGTAATGGTAAATATTATGTGTTTGATTTTTGTAGATGTCACCTAGAAAATGGTCCAAAAATACATTTGGATGGGCTCGAGCAGAAGTCTTAGGAGCACTGGTGAATGCTGTGTTTTTAGTAGCTCTATGTTTCTCTATTTTTATTGAAGCCCTAAAACGATTGTATGATGTTGATGAAATTCATAATCCTAAACTCATCTTATTTGTTGGTTGTGCTGGACTTCTTGTTAATATTATTGGACTTTTTCTCTTTCATGGTAAATATAAGCATATTTTATTTTTAACATATTTTTCGAAAATTGAGGTTTTTTTCCATTCTAGCTTTGCTCTTTTAATAAGCTGACCAGACATCCTGGTTTCTGACAATTTATCACACATCCTACAGGATTTTAAGAAAGTCCAAATTTTTAGAAGAATTTAGGACAAGCTAGGGAATGACAGGAAAATGGGAAGGGGGTATATAATTATTTGGCTTCCTTGTAGCTATTTTACCAGGATATGAGTTTTATATTAATATTGTAGATTTTGTAATGTTAAACTTTAATATTAAAAATAATTGTTGAGAACTGCTTATTTAAGTTCGCTTTGATCATTTGCTAGAATACGACCACCATTGCTTGGATTTAATGAACATTGGCAACAACGAAAATATTTTGTAGCTGTAAAATGAAGAGAGAGCACTTTGATTTTATTCTCATGGAGACATTTTCCGCTAGTGATCTAGTATCATTTGGAACATTGTTGCAAAGGAATTACTTCTTATACAAAAATTGGAAACGGATGGAAATTTTAGAGAGGAGAAGAGTCAGGGTGTAAAGAGTGTGTTGGTTGTCCACGAAGTAACACTTCGCATATTGAGTTTTGTAACTGTCTCTCATACAATACACATCGTACTGCATGCTAGTACTAGTTAAACAAGTGATGTTAACAAATTAGCTATTCGGATGATTTAGGTAAGTAATTTATTTAGGTACCAAAGTTAGATATTTTTTTAGGTACTAAATTTTTAATCAAGACCCCCCCCCCTTCTATGGTGTGCTCTTTTCGAATGTTAAAATCTGGACACTTTTTCTTTTAAATAACTTTATAAATATAAGTTTTCTGCTTGTTTTTGTCATTTTCTAAAATAGTAAGTATAATTATTAAGTTGCTTATAGTATTGATAAAAAAAATGTTGGAGTGTTCTGTGAACAAGTTTGTATTGTCTATTACGATAACCAGCCTTATGCTTATATGTACTACTGTAATGATATCTAGAGGTTCATTGTTATCAAAACATGAACTATACAAGTATTTATTTGTAAATAGTACCTTATGTGTCATAAATTTTGAAATATTTGTTATATAAAAAGAACTATTGATAATAATCTTTAATTTCATATTGTTACATTTTTTTGCTTAAAATCACACACTGTGATTTTGAACTCTAAATCACTAGAGTTTTTGATGGTGATAGTACATATTGGAGAAGAAATTCTTGTTATTAAAACCAAGGACATTATACAATGATTCAATTAGATGTGTGAAAGGCCTCTTTGTTACATAAGAGGACATAAATTTGTTTGGTAATGTAAGAAGTTCAATGAGAAAATGGGCATGATTTTGCAATAATTAATATAAAAATATTTACAAACTATGTCCACTTGTTTTTGTGTAAGTGAATTGCACTTGTGATTTCCTAGAAAAGGTTGTTTTTCTTCAAATGTGCTATGACTTTGCTGATTTTGAAAGTAAGAGTTCAGGATTCCCTCATAAAAAATAAATTGTATGCTTTGAAATTTCTTTGAATGAACTTTTTATATTTCTTCTTATAAGGTTTGATTTGAGACTCTTTTCTAATGGATTTCCTCTGTTGCAATCTCTAAATGTCCTTGAAAGTGTCCTATAAAGGATGAGTAGTAATTTTAGCAAGAATTGATCAAAATAAGTTGTGAAAATTATGTTTTTCTGTTGGTCAAAAATGTTGAATTTTAAAAAAAAATTGAATAAAAAATTTTCATTGGGATCAAATGATTTATTTTATAATATAAAAATTCAGTTTTATTGTACAAAGGGTTTTTTTTTTTTAACATTTTCAAACATTTATTTTTTGATCATATTGAAAATAATACCCAAAACAAACTATAGAGTAATTGGTAAATAAAAACAATTGAGTGTTTCATTTTTTTTTTTTATATTGTCTGGTCTAAACCTAAATTTTTAAAAATTTGTGAGCATTTTTGTCACTTCAGTTGTTGCACTCAACCTCCGGTAAAATTATTAGATAGCATTTGAAAATTGGATATTTTTCCATTTAGCCGATGCAGATGATAAAGTTGCCAAAAATAATGCAACCAATGCCAAATGGACTGTTTATACTGTGTGTCATTGCCAATAAAGTCTGCTTGGCGAGATTTGCATCTGCGAAATGGAAATGTACTGAAAATTGTTTCTGGTGTGGTTGGCATCTTCAACATTCTGTTGCTTGTTTCTTCATCTTGATCTTTTATACAAAATTATTTCAATCCCCCCCTCCCCTTTTTTTTTAAAAAAAAAATTCTTAAAACTATACCTTTCTCAGAGAAACTGCAATTTTTTTTACATTCAAACTATTTCGAGGAAAGCTTGTATGTTTTAATGTAATCAGTAAAATTCAGTTTTCTTTATAAAATACATTATTAACATTTTCCTGAAGATGAGATTTTATCATTAATTTTAAGAAATCTAGTCGTTAAATGGATTGCAACTATTATTAAAATTATTGTTAGTATTAAAAAATACCTAATATCTTTAATATTGTTTCATTAATGATCCATTTGGAATATGTGATTTGTTACTGTAGTTTCATTGATTAAAGTAAACGTTTAATACAATCGTGCAATTTTTCCATTATTATTATATGATCACCTTTAAATTTCTAAAATTGATGTGCATTTTTAGTGTGTTAGAATTGTGAAACACTCAAATACTAACACAAGCAGTGGTTGACATATATTGATTTGTAGATAGTAATAATTTTCAAAACTTTTAATCATTATGCGAAAAACATTTTGATATATACTTTAATAAAATCATATTCAGAGCATGGCCATGGACACAGTCATCGTAGAGCTCATCATCGCAGTTTACCTACTATTGAGGAAGTTCTTGCTGAAGAAGATATAAATGAAAACCATGAAAATTACAGATTATCTGATAACCTGCCCAATACAGTCCAAGATGGACATGGGAATCATCAAATGGGTAAAATTTAAGTTGTAATTTAACAAAGCTTCTTAACGTGAAATTTTTAAAGCTTTAATTATTTGTTCTCTTTTTCAATCTATCGTATTATATTATTGTTCTGATATGTATTAATTGTATAAAATTAGTTTTGAATATTTAATTTAAAAGCATATGGACTCGATTAAGAATTAACTAATAATTTTTAGTGACATTTTTTTTCACATTTTCATAATTTGCTTAAAAAATAACAGATCTTATCTTTCCTATTATATTCATAGCACAAAAATGTTAATTTATCAATATTTTTAACCCCTCTGTAAAACGTGTTATATATTAAGATGAAAGGGTTTTCTGAAAAATATTGTTCAGAGGGTTAAAATAGTGTTTTTTGGCTCTTCTATATTTTTTGAATATAAAATTTAATGCAGTTCATTACAGAATAATCTGGGGTTTTTTCCAGTGAATACAGTTTTTTTAAATTAGAGGTCTAAATGTGAATTTAAATCATGCTCTTATGTTACAGCTTCTAGCAGTCAAATGAATATGAGGGGTGTATTTCTACATGTGCTGGCAGATGCCCTTGGATCTGTTATTGTTATTATTAGTGCTCTAATCATTTGGTTAACTGAATGGGAATACAGATTTTATGTTGATCCAGCTTTAAGGTAATCAAAAAGAGTGAAAAGCTATATTTGATTTGTATTGTTTTTCTAGAAAGAAATAACAATTTTTTTTTATTATTATTACAGCATAATCATGGTAATGCTCATCATGAAGTCAACATGGCCATTATGTAAGTTCTTAATTGTCCTTTTAATATATAAAGTTTGGTAAAATTATAAATTTTGTAATACCTTACAAAAAAAAATTATTAAACTAAGATTATGGAAATGAATTTGACAAATTTTCTCTAGTTTTTATCAAAAGATGAAATATTTATAATTAATGTACCATTATTATGAAAAAAAATTGTATCAAATTTCATGGAAAAATAGAATTTTTGTGCAATATTTAAAATTTAGCCAATCCATATAATTTGTATGCTTTAATAATGAGATTAAATGTTTATTTCGCTATCTTTCTCTCTCTCTGTATATATATAATTTCTAGTTAATGTAGCTTTCATTAACGTTATACAAATTATAAATTTATCACTTGAGCAATCAATTTGATCAGTAGTTCTCAAATTGTGTTGTGCATTTTCCAAGGGCCGCAGAACGATTTAAAGGTATACAAGCATCTTTGAAACAGAAAAATGTACTGCAGTTTTTTATAGAAAAATAAGCAGGATTTCAAAGTATGTATATATAATAAATACAAGAGTAGCTACGAACTAATGTGACTGTTTTACTATTATATGCTGATAAGCAGATAGTATCGGAGATGCTGATAGTAGGATATTAAATATTATTATATTAAAGTACTCAATTAGTTCTTCTAATATAAATGAGACTTGACAAACAGAAGAAAAGTTTCATGTTTAAAAAATTTCTGAAGGAAATTAATTTAAGGACTGATACTTATAAATAAGATTACCATCTCATAATTTCAATAACAATAATTTTCTTTCCTTAGAAGTGAAGGATTTACATATGTGTTTTGTGGATGCATTAGAGGAAAATAATACCACACTAAATAAATGTAGTAAAGAAATTGATTAAAACAGTGAATTTCAGATTTTATTCAAAGATCTGATCTGCCAAATAAAAAATCAAGTTAACCAACTTCTAACTTAAATAACTTTTCTTAATAGTTCAAAAGACATGAGACAATTAAGAAAATTTGTAGAATCAGCTAATAAAGGGACATTATAGTTGGGGAATGTTCATAAGGCTTAAGATCTTCACCAAAAGATAACTTTTTTAAAAAAATCTTGGAACTGCTGAATTAGATTGAAATTTGTACATGATTTATACAAATTTAAAAATACATGATTTACATCTTCAAGAGTTAAGAAATTTATCTGTTTTGATTATCTTTAGTATGCAAATGTTTGATGATATTTCTTTGCTATTTTTATGTTAAAAGATGGATGTAAAACATTATAAATTTTGGTATTAATATATAAATAAAAAATTATATAATTACATATTTTTTAATATAATAAGTAATTTTTAGAAATTGCATGTAGCTTTCTGAATTATAATAATTTATTCTGTTGGTTGAATCTGCTTTTATTTTACTGTAAATTGTACCAACTCATATATTGATTAATTTCTAAAAATTGTTTTCGGTATTCTGAATTATAATAATTTGTTTTAGTGGTTGAATCTGCTCTTATTTTGCTGCAAACTGTTCCAACTCATATTCAAGTGGATTCATTACAGAAAAAATTACTACAAGAAGTATGTTCATCTAAATTTCAATATTTAATTTTTACAAGAGTTTGTTTTTCCTCTTCTCATTGATAAAAAATTATTTTCTTTTAACTAGATTGATGGAGTTCTTGCCGTACATGAGTTTCATGTGTGGCAATTGGCTGGAGAGCGAATTATTGCCTCAGCACATATCAGATGTAGAAACCTTGTTGATTATATGCAGATAGCAGAGAAAGTGAAGGAATTTTTTCATAATGAAGGCATTCATTCTACTACAATACAACCTGAATTCGTGGATATGCCATCTGTAAGAAATATTTTTTGTGCTACCTTTTCCTCCCCCAAAAAATTATTACATCTAATGTGTGCGAGAGAAGTATTTTGTAGATGGTCAAAAAATTCTCACATAAATGAAGAACAAAAATATGGCATTAATTAGTTTTTAATATTCTGGTTGTTAATAGTTTGGAAGATATTAATTGAAAGGAAAATATTTTGAATATTATTGATAAGTTAAGCATGTCTAACAAAATCTAAAAGTGCTGTTGAATATTTCATTGTAAATTATTGCATAACTATATTTTTTTTAATAAAGCAATATTTTGGGAAAATAGTTCTCAAAAAAAAAAAAAATGATGAACAATTCCCAGTTCCTTGTATATTTAAAAATTTTCTCTTATGCAGTACTTAATTTGGGCTTCTTTAAAGTCTTATTTCACTGTTAAAAATTTTTTAAGAATGTAAATCAGTATATTTTTATATTTTGTGTCATTAATTTCCAAACTTCTAAAGATTATTTTAGTTTATTAAGAACTCCTAATATATGTATTTTTATAATTTTGTGAATTAAAAATGGAATTTTATTGACTAAACTTTTTATCTAAAAACCTTCCAGTATCAAGAAAAGGAAGAAAATTGCATTTTGGATTGCCCTTCAAGCACAAACTGCACAGCTCAGACTTGCTGTGGACCCCAAAAAGAAGGCCAATCTCCTCAGACTCCACGTTCAATTCCAGCTTGTCGCCAAAGACTGAACAATGGCACTAACACTGAACCTTATCCAGAGGATATCGCCTTATCCATGGAAGGGGGAGATGTTGTTGCCTCATCTTCATCAAAGAATATTAGACACACATAAATATTGACAATCAACATGGAAGTCTCTTTTAATGTATACTTAGTAATTGTGTCATGCAAAGGTAGAATTCTACCTAAGCATAATTTATTCATTTTTCACCACTGGACATACCATTAATTTCCACCATTCGAAAGGAATTTAATTGGAAATTAGTATAGTAATTTGTAACAAAAACTATTGCATGTGAACTGGATTCTGGTTTCTTCCTTTGACTTATTCTATTTAAATAGTGTTGATACTTGAATCATATTCATGTGCTTGGAATTTCATTTTGGTTATGCAGAAATTAAAAATGCTTTTGTTTTTTCTGCTAAGTTTTAGAATCAAGCTGTTGATCTCAGTTTTAAAATGTTTTTGTAATAAAGTTAGCTTAGAAGTTATCAACTTCATGCAAGGAATTCATTATTACAGCACAAAGTTTCGTTGATAAATATACAAAATATTTACTTGAGGAAAAATGTTTACACTTTCTTCATCAAGAATCTCATTTATATGCATTTCATTATGTAATTGCAGCAGCAAATTTCAAAGCACATATATGGAAAGTTATAAAATTTTGTATTCTAAACTTTGTTTTTCATTTTTTAAATATATTGATTATTCATGTAAAATTTATGCTCATTTTATTTCTAATTTTCACTTGTGCAATTTAAAAAAACAACAACTGGAGTATTATTTAAATGATAGATTTTTTAGTTCCTAACAAGCAGTATTTTAAGCAATGAATGATAGTGATGTTGAAGCAAGATATTTTGTTTGAAGCATTGAAAATTATAATTAATCTTTGATTCCTAATGTGAATTTATCTATCTCACAGCATTTATGAAGTAGAGAAGTATTACTTGATATTTTATGTAATCAATACTGGAAAAATTCATTTAGTTTTTATGAACAGCTTTTTAATATTACGTGATGTATATGCTTTGAATTGCATGTGTAACTAAAAAAAATGAAAATTAAGATCTTGGCATGCTGCATAAGAAATTAGGTTGACATAAAACAGAATTTTGGCATCATGGAATTAAACAACTTGCCTTTCTCATTTGATCAAGCAATTAAAGAAACCTAAAAGAATCCAAGAATTAAGAATAACAACTATTGCTTGATATTTCATTTTAGTGAATTATGGAATAGTTAAATGCACTGGTTTAAAATATATTCTCATTGAATTGGTTAACTAATATGGATTTCCAAAAGTAAGTGTTCATTTTTGATAACTATAAAATTTTACATATTAATAAAAATTATAAGGCTTATTATTCTCAAAATTAATAATTGTAAAAAAAAATGTTTTTAATCCCATTTCCACAATTTGCTATAAATATTTGTAAACCATGTTTTTTAGATATTTTTTGATAAATTTGGCTTTAAATAAAGAGTCATTTTATAAGGTTAACTATTCAATGAGATTTCTATCGACTATATTTTTAGTAAAGGCTGTGGAATGTGTTTAATTTTTTGTTCATTTTTTTTTTTTAAATTTAAAAACATATAGAACTAGTGAAGCAGTTTTGTCAAGGCATTCTTTTGAAACGAGATATATCTACATTTTTGGAATGTTCTTTTATTATACAAACTGTACCTTTTTATTTTTTTAGGTGTTTGCAATTAAATTTTTATATTGCTTATTAACAACAGAATATATTTCTGTTTTTCTGTATGTGCTTTAAATGTATTAACTTGTAGTTATGTGGATCATATAATTGGTCCTGTCTTTTTTTTTTTTAAATATACAGTTTAAAATTGGTGAATATACTTAGGCATATAAAACTTAAGTTATTTTGTTTAAATTTTGTGGGCCTAATTACATTAGCTAGAAAACAAAGAGGAGTAATGTATATATAATTTTTTTCCCTTTTAAAATTCATAATTTAAGCAAAATATCAGATGCATTTATTAAATAAACATGTTTTCACTAGAGCAAATTGAATAATTATAAACTGCAATATTGTACTGCTGGTTTATATCTTGAACTTATATTTCTAAATTGGTTTTTGCTCTTATATTTATGTTTACATCATTTTTACAATGTTTGTTATGTACATGCTGTGTATATATATTTTGTTGTTGTTTAATTGCATTCCTAGTATAAAGGAAAATTTCAGTGCTTTCATTTTTTTAAAAAAAAGAAAAATGTGATCTTAAGTAATAATGTAAAATTTTTGAATATGTATTTTCAATATTTTTTTTTGTAAATTTGTGATCAGAGCATGGTTCAGAATCACACTATTAAAATATTTTATTAGAAAATAAATTGGTGATCAGTGCTTGTCAATGTATCACTAGAGTATATAAAATATGAAAGAAATGTATGGCCTTTATTTGATTTCATACAGTTGCTTGGTAGTGTAAATGTGTAACACAATTTTTTTTATTTGTTCTTTGTAACTTATTTATAGTTTGTGCAAAATAAAAAAAACACAAACTGTTATTTCCTATTTTTGTTTATTTTTACTGTAAAATGAAACACACAGCATTATCATGTGAAAATAGTAAAAATTTTATATCTTATTTGTTACAATATTTCTTTTCTGCTGTTCTTAGTAAAAAATTGAAAAAACTGTTTTGAAATTATTAGTTAAAATACTTCCCCCATTACTTTTATATTAGAGAATTTTTAATTGATAATTACACAAAAAATGTATGAGTTTTATTTGAATAGTATACAAAGTAACTCCTCAGTAACAGTAGAATTACTGATATTGATTGTATACTTATATTTACTGAAGTCTGTCTTTGATGGGTAAGTAATTTTTTTTTTTTTTTTTTTTTTTTTTTAAATCTTTTTAAATTAAATCATTAGATTTTTTTTATTAACTGAAATATTCAGTACATTTTTTTATTACAAATAAAGCATTTTGGAAGGCACGATATACTTGCATATATAATTGTTACATTTAATACAAATATTAGACTTTTTTTTACTTAGTCCGATTTGGCAAGACTTCATATATTAAGATTTTATATAACTGGTTATGAAGAGGAATTACTATTTTATTCATTACAAAAATCACTGCATAGTTCTTCAGGTTGTTGAAAAATGAAAACTTTTCTAGATATGTTTACTCCAGTGGTCTCTTTTTACATAATCCATACTTTGATGGAGACCACTTTCATTCACTTTATCAATTCTAATTTTTATGTCATGATTTTTTCGCAAGAAAATGTTCTCAAATAATTGGATTAAATCTTTAAAAGGTTTGTTAGAAAATTACCCAAGAATGGGTTCTCAAATAACTGGATGTTAAATCTTTAAAAGGTTTGTTAGAGAAATACCCTTGAGAATCTCTTTTAAATGAGGTAGAATATAAATGTGCAAAAATGATTCTTCATGGCAAATTATTGACTTACCTTGAGAAAATCATCTTGTTTGACCTTAGTGGCTTGCCATCTTTGGGTAGTTAGTGCATCATGATCCTGAAGAACCCTTGTGATCCTTTTCTTTCCCAAGGGGTTTACTATCTTTGGAAAACACAAGTGATGTGTCCCTGAGATACCCTATCAATCTATTTTCAACCATCCCACTTGTCAAACGTATCTTTTTTCCACATCTAGACCATCAAATTGTGGTACAGGAGAGTCACATTTGACTCTTGCGCCATCAAACTTCTCTCGCGCGTTCAACTTTTTATTAAATAAACACAACTTTTCTTGTAAAACTTACCTTTTAAATAATCACTTTCTTTGCTATAAATAAAAATTGAACCTCATTAAATTTCTATACTTAAGGTGACTGACTACATTTAAAACATGATCTTTGGCCAAAATTTACAATTTTTTTTTTATTTTTCCACTTTAAAACCCAACTCATTAGCTTTCTAAAACTGTTTTTGTTTTGAGTGTAGGATAAGTAGAAATGAAATTATAGAGATTTAAAAAATACATCATAGCTGTCAACCGAACCGGAAGTTCTACTTTAAGACCATTTAAATGACCGGAAGTTTGATGATTTTTCATAATTTCACAGTAATTTTTGCAAAATAGTAGGAAATTTTTACAGTTATATTTTTAATGAAATGTTCTATAAGCAAGCCACAAAATTTCAGATTATTTTTCATGAATTTCTGCGAAAGAGAATGGCAATAAGCAAACATCTCATATTGTTTACATCTCGCATTTAGAAATCGAAATCGCTCATATATGCTATTTGAATTACACTGCTAATCTTTTTCCATTGTTTAATTATTGTTTTATTTCCGAAATATTATAAGAGAAAGTATTCTTTTTGAATTTTAAAATGGGAGGATCAAGTTGTAGTCGTAATAAGAAGCGTAAGTTCCACGCTAATCGATACACTGTAAATAAGAAAGTTGACTCCGATGTAAATGTTACCGTTACTGCAAGTGCTAAAAAACTTGATCAATGTTTGATTGATGATAACCAAATGAAGGGGAAAACATTGTCTGGCTATCGTATAATAGCTTTAGACATATTAATCAGTGCTTTTACTGTTTTATTGTGCCCATCATGTCTCCAAAATAAATTGAAATTGGTTGAAGATTCCAAATTTGGTCTCTCTTCAAATCTGACTTTATATTGTGAAAATTGTCTCTTTTCTTTTGGATTTTGCACATCTAAAAAGAACAAATTAAACAATGAAGTAAATACCATATTTGTGTATGCGCTTCGACTTGTGGAAAAGGGTATACAGCTGGGGAAAAAATTGCTGCAACTTTGAATATGCCCTTTATGTCTAGCATGTCATTTAGACAACAAGAAAAAAAAAATTCTTCATGCTGCTGCATCTGTCGGTAAATGTTCAATAAATGTGGCAGCAGAAGCTGTTATTATTATACAAAAATCAACTAACAAATTCACGGAATGTGGAGTGTCTCTCGATGGAACATGGCAACGTCGAAGTTACTCATCATTTAATGGTGTTGTGAGTGCAATTTCAGTTTTAACTGGAAAAATTCTTGATGTTGAAATCATGTCACAGTTCTGCAGAATTTGTAATAAGTACAAAAATATCTCGGTCTTGCCTCAACGTAAACCTGATCATTCTTGTGCATATCACAGTGGATCATCGAGTAACATGGAAGTTGTTGGAATTTATCGGGTTTTTGAACGTTCCGAAAGTTTACGTTCTCTTCGATACACCGATTACTACGGTGATGGAGACTCGAAGGGATTTAATGCAGTTCGAGATATTTACGGCAAGGAATCTGTGAGAAAGCTCGAGTGCATCGGGCATATTGAAAAAGGAGCGCACCTTCGCAAATTAAAAGCTAATAGAAAAGGACTTGGCGGTAAGGGAAAACTAACAGATAATTTTATCAACAAACTACAAAACTATTATCGAAAAGCTATTAGGTCCAATGTAGGAAGTTTATCCAATATGCAAAGTGTCACAATTGCTGCATTTGCCCACTGTTGTTCAAGTAAGGGTAAACCAATGCATGGGCAATGTCCTAAAGGTGTGGACAGTTGGTGTAAATATCAACGAGCCATTGCTTCGGGAAAACCTTACAAGGATACCAGTATGGGTCTACATCCAAATATTATTAAGCCCGTATACATGAAGTTATGCGACCAAAAATTGCTCATTAAATGTCTTCATGGCCTTACTCAAAATGCCAATGAAAGTTTCAATAATGTTTTATGGTCGGTAATACCGAAAAATATTTTCGTTGAAACACAAATTTTACATCTAGGATCATACTTAGCCGTTATCCAATTTAATGATGGATTTTATGGATTAATAAAAATTTTAGAGGAATTAGAAATAATTCCAGGCCATTATACACTGAAACACTACCATAGTATAGATGACAATCGCATCGATAATTCGAAACGTCATTCTTTGTCTGAAACTAAACAGGCCAGAAAAAAAAATCGGGCATCAAGAAAGAAAAAAAGTGTTGCACATGAGAAGGAAGAGGGTGTGACATATAAATGTGGTGGATTTTAAATGTTTGTGCTTTTTTAATTTTTTTGTAATATACAAAAGTAAACTTAAATTGCTTTTCCTTGGAAAACATGATTTTTTAAAAATGTTGCTTATTCTAAACATGATTGTACAAATTGTAATTGAGATATCTATGTAAAATTTGAACTATTTATTATTCTTAATATTGTTAAGCCTGTATACTAAGGATTTGGTTTTAGACCTGATACTTTTTAATTTAAAGGTGTTTTTGTTTGATTATATTGGTAAATTTTTTTAAAAAATTTCTGAAATTATCACGATAAGCTATAACTTTTCCAGATTTAAATAAATTTCTTAGATTTTAGTACCTTGTTTTAACCTATGTCATAGATGTATCACAAAAATTATATTTAAATTAATGAAGTAGAATTTTCTATGGAGCGTTTGGAGTTTGGGTCAAATTTCACTAAATTTCTGCTTAAATTCCTTAATTTATTAAATTTTGCTTAATAAATGTAGTATTTTTGGCCTTTTTTCATTATTTTGAGTCATAATTTTTATACATATGTGGTGAAAATTTATTCAATTACATTTTTTAAAAAAATTTGCTTCGAACGTAGTCAGATACCTTAACATCCTTTCTTTGTAAACTGCATGGTTGAAATGATCATTCTTTATAGGATAAGGCTTGCTATTTTTGTAAAGAAAATTTTTCAAGTTGCTTTTTTACACATACTGTCTGCTAAACAGACGAAATTTATTTGGTTTTTATTTTTCATTTCTCATTCACTTTTCATTGTTATTCTTCAATAAATGAAATGATTAATTGTAAAATATATAACTTCAATTTGACTGATTTTTTAGTAAAAATAATTATGCAACATTTAAAAATAAGAAAAAAAGTATTTCAGATGAAAATGAGTGCAGTTATATATTGACTACATTAGATCTCTCTAAAAACCAATATATGTTCAAAATTTTTAGACATGAAATGAGAATCCTTCAAATTGATGGGTTCTGTAAAGTATTAAATTGAATTAATTGGGATTAGAGCTAGATTGGGGTATCGAAAATCCGGCTTAGCTAGAGAATGGGGAAATTATTTTCTATAAGTAGGTTTTGTTTTATTTCATTTTTATAATGAATAAAACAAGGTGAATCATGTTTGCTGAAGATAAAAATGTACTTGGTGAATAATGGAAGTTTTGTTAAAGCTGTTATATTGCATTTGTCAATGGCAACTAAGGTTTTGTTGACTTTATTTAAAGTATTTCGTGTAATACTTGCTGCATTTCTCATTATTCAATTAAGTTGATTTGCATAAAAGTGAATGAAATGTGCGTTGCTATAAACTTTTATTTTTGCTTGAATTCCTACTTTCTCACCATTCCTTGAAAAAATGTTCTAAAATACTAATGGAGATGCCATCTGCAGATTGATTTTCTGGAATAAAAAAATCCCTCAAAACGTTGAAATATTTCTCTGCTCGAAACTTACCTTAGAACAAGGACCATTTGAGTGTGTTCCAAAACATCTGTTGTGCCATCAGCCATGACAAGAACAAAGGAAGCTTTTCAATAATTTCTGTTATCTCCTCATGGTATATTTGTATTAGGCAGTCAAGTAACTCTCATGATTTTTAGAAACACTTTTGAAGATGTCCGTTTTCCAAGTGATTCTTCAAATCGGAATCTAATTCAAATGCAAACAATTTACTAATTCTCAAAATACCTCTGTATTTATTGAATCGTCTGTTCATCATGTCCGCGTAAGGAAGTTTCCATTTTCGAGTACATCGTTTTCCTGACGATTTTATTCATTTGTTGTGTGTACACATTATCCTCTAAAAGGGCTTCACTACCCACGTCTGTGGTTCAATATATATCCATGTCACATAATACACTGAAAAGACAGCGACTACTTATTTGAATTGGTATAAAAATATACTGAGGTACTAATTTACTGTAAAATTGAGATAATACGTTACATTTAGTTTTACATTGTAATGTTGTTCTGTGACCTGATCGAATACATCTGTTCCCAGTGAGCTTCCACGCGAGCCATAGTTTTACTTACATAACGTGGCCGCGATAGCTTAATGGTCGTGGCCGACGGTTTTTGTTCAGTCGCAGGTTCGATCCTTGGCCGTCGAAGACCTGCCGTGTAGAAGGGGCTGATGCACGTTAAATCTGTTCGGGGCCCAAAGTCCTCCCATTGGCAAGGTGTGGAAGTTTGGAGAGGGTGTGCAGCTCAGGTGTAGTCCGCGTCACTTGACCGAGGTTCAAAATTACGAGGTCCGTCGCCAATAGCCTTCGTGTTGCTTCTAGTGCGACTTTAATAAAACACTAAACTACATACATGACAAAAAATACATTGACACATTACTACAGCGTCTATTGGCGTACTGGTGTAGGTTTTTATAGCTGCACGCGACATCCACTAAAGAAAGTATAGTCTTATTTTGAACAAAATTTCTTGATTATTTTTTTTAATCTTTATATTATGCTCATTGATTGAAAGTCTATACTTCACCAAGTTTTTCCTTAATATTTGCTGTTCCTGAAAGTGAGTAATATAGTGAAATTACGTTATCAACTAGAAAAAAAATGAATCAAATAGAATAGCTTGAAGTAGTATAATAATCTAATCCTACACTTTATCACATTTAAGAATATGATACAGTTTTTAAGCATACCACACACGGAGGGGGGAAAAATACCTTTCACGCCAAGTTAGGCACTGAGAAAACAATGCTCTCTCTCCCTTGCAGCTTCACTCTTGGAGGCTTGTCTTTTTAAACAACCACTGGCCTCACGATTCCAAGGCATCCTCGTGGTGATTTTTTCCCCTGAGGGCTTTTCTGTACTTGGTAAACACGGATGACGCATGTCAGAATACCCTCTATTTTCGACCTTGCTTCATGTCAACCAATTTTGTCTATTTTCCACTTTTTCAAACGTTTAAAACACAGTTGCATCTTGTTTGGAACAGCATAGTCACGTATTCTTGGCTACCCAAACAGTTCTTGCGCCATTAAACTCCATCGGCACTCTCACCCTTGTAGTTTCCTTGACCAGGTGCGAATGTATAATCCTACTGTAGCTCATGCATGTCTTAAGAGGCGACTAAAAGGGGTACTCAGTGTCTGGGGGTCCGCGGTAGCCTATTGGTCATGGCTTCGGATTCGTGGCCGGTCGTTTTCGCTCAATCGCGGGTTCGATCCTTGGCCGCTAAAGACCCGCCGTGTAGCCGGGGCAGATGCATGTTAAATCCGTCGGGGCCCAAAGTCCTCCCATTGGCGTGGTGTGGAAGTTAGGAGAGGGGAGTGCCAGCTCAGGTGTCATCCTCGTCACTTGACCATGGTTCAAAATTACGTGGTTCGTCGCCGATAGCCATCGTGTTGCTTCTAGTGCGACGTTAAAAAAAATTAAACTAAACAGTGTCTGGGAGTATATTTGGACATTGTGCCCTTTGGGATTATATCAGAGGACCTCAGGGGCTTACCTTCTTTAGGTCGGTATTCAGTTGCGGGTTCGATTCTTGGCTACCAAAGACCTGCCGAAATTAAATTCTTGGCTACCCAGACAGATTGCACGGGCTGATGCACGTGAAATCTGTCAGGGTCTAAAGTCATCCCGTTGGCATGGTGTGGGAGTTATGAGAGGGGAGGGTACAGCTCAGGTGTCATCCTCGTCACTTGACCGAGGATCAAAATTACGTGGTCTGTCGCCAATAGCCCTCGTGTTGCTTCTAGTACGACGTTAATAAAAACTAAACAAACAAATATCTTTAGGTAGGTACGGGCATCGTGATCCCGAGGCATCCTTGTGATCTCTTTCTTTCCCATGAGATTTACTGTCTTCGGTAAACACTAGTGACGCATCCCATGATACCCTAGCGATCCTTCTCTATTTTCGACCCTCCTTCTGGTCATTTTTTTTTTTAAATCTTGTTTCCATTTTTCAAACGTCTAGACCTCAGTAACATCTTGTTTGGCGCAGCATAGCCACATCTACTCTTGGGCCAATAAACTTAGTTCACTCCATGCGCTCCTTAGTACGCATGCGTACAAAATCTAATATGGAACTGCGAAGCACACAATATCATTTTTGCGTCTCTCTCATATCCCTTGGGGATTACTTTTTTTAGGTCGGTACGAGTTTCCTGACCTCGAGGCACACTCGTGATCTTTTCACCTCAATGGGGTTTACTGTCTTTGGTAAAGATGGGTAATGCGGCCCCCCCCCCCCCGGGGATATCCTGGCGATCCTCCTCTATTTCCAAACTTCCTCCTTGTCAATCATTTTAAACTTTCCTCTTTTTCAAACGTCTAAATTGCAGTTCCATGTTGTTTGGCGCAGCATAGCCACACCTGGCTTTATAAACTAGGGAAGAGCTACTGACACTAAACTTAAAGATTATGTATTGTACAAATATAAAGAATTGAAGAAAAAAATGACTCATTATATTAAATGCCATCGAGGCGGCTGCGCTGCATTACCACAGCCAGTGTCCTCCGCGAGTTGCAACACTTCTGTATATATTTTTCTTGTAAGTTTATGAAAAATGCGCCCGGTCAGTGAGCTCCGTGCTAACAAACAAAAACTTCATGGTGTTTTTAGGAAGTTCATTGCATTTGTCAACACGACGAGCTCAATAACTGAGATTTTTTTTTTTTAACGTCGCACTAGAAGCAATATGAGGGCTATTGGCGACGGACCTCGTGATTTTGAACATCGGTCATTTGACGAGGACAACACCTGAGCTGGCACTCCCTCTCATAACTTCCGCGCCTACGGGAGGACAATGGAGAATGATGATGGAGTTTAACATGTTATCTGTTAATGTGTTAACCGCCTGTGGTCTGTTTAAGTAACGCGACAAAGTATTACAAAAATTTAAGCAATGGGCTGCGTTTACCCTCATTTAATTCTCTGCGATTCTTAGTCGAGAGTAGTCGAAAATATTTTTGTAGCTTCGAACGTGAAAATATCAGACGATGAGAGTGAAAGTAATTATAGAGAAACTATTTTGCTGAAAGATGGCATTATGTGGTTATTTTTTCGTCGGCAGAGGAAGAAGGGAATGTTAAAGAATGGCATAGATAACTGTTTTTATTGTTTAAACAAATTCCATTAAAAGTTTTTGATAAGTAATATTTAAGTACATTAATGATACGATCCTGAAATTACTTAAAATGTATGAAAACAATATAATTTTTTAATTTCATATCGCATTTTATACTGTTGGACTGACAGGGCAGCTAACATGATAATGGTTCGGGAGCCAATAGTCGCCAAACAAGCGTACCCGCGATTAAGATGTTCAAAAAAATGGTGTTAATATAAAAATTGTTTGACAAGACAGTGGGTCTAAAATAGAGAAGGATCGCTAGGATATCCCGAGGGTGCGTCTCCCGAGTTTACCGAAGAAAATAAACGGGAAAGGAAAAAAAAATCACTAGGATGCCTCGTGTTCATGATACCATAACCTACCTAAAGAAGGTAAGCTTCTAAGGGCAAGCTTGAAAAACAAACTAGATTCACCATTCCGCCATTGAAGATATTCTTAAGAGTAGTATCAATCGAGGATTTTAATCCTTCCAAGGGCTCAACTATCTTATCAACAACTGTTACTTTTAGCTTGTCTTATGACAAGAAATTGTTAAGTGTTTCTAACAATTCTGGCTCTTTTTTTGATATATATGCAATTTGCCCTAATTCATAGATTCTTGTAATTGTTGATAACTTGATTGTAATTGTTGATAACTTGAAAAATGCTACAACTTTTTTGAAGAAAAAGATTTAAGTTTATTAGTCTGGAGGAAAATACCACTCGGGTATGTATAGAAGGCTTTGTAACCATTCAAAATCAAAGTCACCCCCAGACCCTCCCTTTCACCGCCCCCCCCGGGGGGGGGGGAGAGTTAGCTCATGTCGAAGTTCGAACAATCGAGCTTTATACGACTTCAGAGTGCAAAAGCAAAGTGTCGTGATGTCTATGTCTTCACACAACAATTTGAAGTTAGCAGAATTTGTCTTGATAAAGTTGATAACTTTTTGATTGCTTCATCAAAAACGTTCCGCAAATGTGGGGGTGCTAAGGTTCCGCTGCAAAACTGTGTCTGTGAGTATAGCAGTCAGTCCATTTTATTTAGGGGGCGATCTCTGTCATGCGTGCAAGAAGGCCTGAGTAGCACCCTTCCATAGATTTTCTTCAATCTTATGATGAGTCAAACGCATGTTGACAACTGAATTCCTTTTCAACGAATGGCCGCGGTAGCCTAGTGGTCATGGTTTTGGATTCGTGGTCGGCGGTTTTCGCTCAGTCGCGGGTTCGATTCTTGGCCCCTGCAGATCCGCCGTGTAGCCGGGGTTGATGCACGTTAAATCTGTCAGGGCGTGGTGAGGAAGTTAGGAGAGGGGGATACCAGCTCAGGTGTCGTCCTCGTCACTTGACCGAGGTCCGTCGCCAATAGCCCTCGTTTTGCTTCTAGTGCGACGTTAGTAAAAACTAAACTAAAAAGTTCTTTTTCAACGAAATAATGATAAATTGCTTCACCAGTCGTATGGCTCTTTAGTGGGTGATAAAGAAGGATCTTAATCAGTCTTTCAAGCACGAAGCATTTACCAGTTGTACAGAATATTTCCCCACTCGGTACTCTAATCGATTTGGATATTAAAAAAAATTCATAACCTTTCCCGTAATTTATGATTGTGTCCTAAACATTGCCTGACATGTTCTGACCCGTGTGGTGACCGGGGATGACAGAATAGTCCCCCTGTAGCTCATGCATGTCGTAAAAGGTGACTTAAATGGACCTGGAGATTATATCAGGGGACCTCAGGGACTTGCCTCCTTCAGGTAAGTACGGGCATCATGACCCCGAGTGTTCTTTTTCTTTCCCATGGGGTTTACTGCCTTTGGTAAACACGAGTGACGCACCCCCGGGTTACCCTAGCGATCCTTCTCTATTTTCGACCCTCCTTCTTGTCAACCAATTTGTGTCTTTTCTTCATGTCTAGATCACAGTTAAATTTTGTTTGGCGCATCATAGCCATATCTGGCTCTTGCGCCAATAAACTTTACTTTCTCTCTCTCTCTCCCCGACATGTTCTGCATTCTTCGAGACACCGCAATATTTCACAGAAATATTAAACTTATTTTATGAGAATTTTCTTTTGCAAGCATGCATCTAACAGCATCCTTGATGCATGGTGAAATTAAATTTTCACCAATGGAGTAGTTTTTACTTCTGCTCACAATATAAGAACTAATGTAGCAGGAAGGCTCGGTAGCTTTGAAAGAAGTCAATTCAGTAAATTCAAAATATTTTTTCACGTTTACACAACTCTGAAGTTGCAACCTTCGAAAAAATCGTGACACTTTAATATTTGTGCTCAGAATGTTTGGTATGTAAATGCTGTGTGAACCAAGACTTTATTAAAACGTTGTTCAATATTTCTCCACAAACAACAAAAAGAGCTTAAGGCATTCCTCTTCTGCAATTCATGAAAAAATTATTCTTTATGTAGATGATCAAGTATCTTTTTTTTCCTTATTATTCCCCCTGATTAAGAAAGTGTAGGTTGTTTACTCACCTGCTTTAGTACTGGTTCTTTTCGAACCCAATTATTGGTCATTCAGTGTCAGATGATTTATTCGTTACTTCATTTGTTAGGTGTTTCAGTCAACTTCCGCTTCCACACAGATCTAGTTTTTACTATTCACGTGTTTAGTTTTAAATACGTGAGTAGTGGTTGTGAAAAAAAGAATTGACGCGGGATCGTTGGAATAACACATCTGTATACAAATGTGTTCAGCTAAATATAACACGAATTCAGTGGTGTACTCAGGAGGGGAGCAAAAGAAAATGCAGCCTCCAAGAATTTTTCTGGAAATCGAAATATTTCAAAATAGTTCTGTTGCTATACTATTTTAGATGTTCTAAACTATCAAAAAAGGATTTTTTTTTTCTCATGCCTAAATTTTTTGAACAATAAGAGAAAAATTATTTAATCTAAACCAATTCCTGAAAAAAGAATAGAAAAAACTTTCCGACTTCAAAATGTTCTTCTGAGTCAATGTTTAAAAATGAAAAGAGGAGGGTGTACCGGCGGTTTTAGTTGAGTCGTGGATTCGAATCTTGATGCCACTAAAGACCCGCCGTGTAGTGATGGTGAAGTTTTATGGCACAAGAGCCAGGTGTGGCCCTGCTGCGCCAAACAAGGAGTAACTGTGATCTGGAGGTTTGAATGAGCGATCGAGGATTGTTACGGTGAATTTAAAGAATGAGTGAATCATACGAAAGAGTGATTTGAAACGGCGCTAAAGCCAGATGTGGCCATGTTGTGCCAAACAAGGTAAGGGAGAAAAAGTATAAAACTGATCTGGACGAGTGAAAAAAGCAGAAAAAAAAAGGATAAAATTTTGATTGACAAGGAGGGTCGAAAATAGTCACCCGTATTTACCAAAGAGAGAAAGCCCATGGGAAAGAAAAAAAATTGCTAGGATGCCTCGGGAAGGCCATGAAGTTTAGTTTTAGTTTTTATTAACGTCGCACTAGAAGCAACACGAGGGCTGCAGGCGACGGACCTCGTAATTTTGAACCTCGGTCAAGTGACGAGGACGACACCCGAACTGGCACACCCCTCTCCTAACTTCCATGCCACGCCATCGGGGTCATGAAGAGCCACCGTGAAGCCGAGGCTGATGCACGTTAAATCTGTCGGGGCCCAAAGTCCTCCCGTTGGAGTGGTGTGGAAGTTATAAGGGGTGCCAGCTCAGGTATCGTCCTCGTCACTTGACCGAGGTTCAAAATTATAATGACCGTCTCCAATAGTCCACGTGTTGCTTCTAGTGCGACGTTTATACACCCCCCCCCCGTCCTCTCAACGGATGAAGATGACGAGAGTTCTTGACGACGGACCATGTAATCTGAGCATCGTCAAATGACCAGGACGACACCTGAGCTGTCATCTCTCTCTCTTAAATTCCACACTAAGCAAGCGGTAGAACCTAGAACCTCCACAGATATAAAGTGCATCAGATCACCCGCTGCACGGTGGGTCTTTAGTGGCATCAGGACTTGAACCCAAAACTCGACAGAAGCAACGCCCGCTACATATTCACCATAGCCACTTGACTACCCTATAATATAAAGCAGCAGGTAGCAAGAGGAGGAAATGTCGGGACCTGTCAGAAGACGCAAGCCCTTTATTCGAAGATTTTATCGATTGAGAGCTCAATATTACCGTTTTCTTTTCGCGTACTTCTACTTGGGTTGGGAACTGCTATCCTGCTGTATCACATTTATTATAAATTTCAGTACAGATCGTTATTGTAAGCAAACAAGAAAATTTTTATTTTTATAAAGTAATTAAATACAATTAACAGGTTTTAACACCCCCCCCCCCACATTACAACTAGAGTACTGTTTTGTTAAGTATATTCATCGTGTTTGTGAAGATAATTTCAAGCATTTCATTTTAATTATGAAGATATACAGAGGGTTGCCATATTAATATGGATACCGTATATAAAAAGTGACGTGTGAATTTGTATATTAGTGATATTTATAACAATTGAAAAAAAAAAAAAAACTTAACAGTTCTGCCTAATTCTACTTCATTATGTTCTAAAATACATTCAGTTTAGAAAATAATGAAAAAAAAAAAAAAAAAAAAAAATGATTCAAAATAAAATAATTAATATTGAAATACATTCAAATTTGGTCACATTTCCTTTAGTTGCTGTCGAACTTTTAATACGTCCAACATGCTTTCTAAATACAGTTTTGTAAATTCTTTTATTGGAGGATTGCGATGTCATACATTTATCAGGTTTTTGATAAACTGCATTCTAGTTTGTTATTGCTTCTTTGACGATTTCACGCTTTACGATTCCCCAAAAAGTTTGAATCAGGTTTATAGTTGAAGAATTACCAAGTCAGTATATAAATGGGTTTAGTTTAGCTTATATTAACGTCGCACTAGAAGCAGTGTGTGAGTGATTGTGGATTTTAATGGCGCAAGAGCCAAAGCAGGCTATGCTGCGCCAAACACTTGTTAAATTATATCATTTTAAATTTTTTAAAAATATGAATCAAACACATAGAGAAAATTAAAAAAAAGTTAAAAATCAAATCTGGTGTAAAAGACCAATATGTTTTAAAAAAGCAAATAAGTTATGGTGGGGGTTTTCCCCACCAAGTCAGATAGGTTTAAAATTGTTGAATGAAAAAAAGTCCGGCGATGTGTGTGCGCACTAGAAGCAACTATTGGCGACGGACCTCGTAATTTGGAGCCACGGTCAAGTGACGAGGACGACACCTGAGCTGGCACCCCCTCTCCTAACATCCACACCACGCCAACGGGAAGACTGTGGGCCCCGCCAGATTTAACGTGCATCAGCCCCGGCTACACGGTGGGTCTTTGGCGGCCAAGAATCAAACCCACGACTGAACGAAAACCGCCGGCCACGAATCCGAAAACATGACCACCAGGCTACGGAGGCCACAGTGTATAAATGGGATATTGTCTACTAATAAGGTTGTAAGGCTTCTTGCTTTTATCAAGGTGCTGAAATATGTATAAAACCAAAATCCTCATTTGGGATTTATTCTCAAAGATGGAGTATCAGGCGAGTTCGCAATACTTCTATGCATTGGTCTTGCTTCATGGTTCCTTGCATGATGTGAAACCTCAGGGAACTGAGTACATGCCACACCATAACTTTGAAGAATGTGTTTTACCCTTTCACCAATGCAATCATGATTTAAATTTTTCCCAGGACACCACCGAACAAAGGTACTTTTATCTGTCAACATTTCAGATGTAAAATTTGCTTGAGAAGCACCAAAAAGAAATAAACAAAAATAAAATAATCTTAATTTATCTTTTTCAGCCCTCAACCATCATGTGATGGTGTTCTCAAGCTGAGGCAACATGTTTAATCTTCATAGCCTCGATATGTGTGTGTGTGTATATATATATTTACAGTAAGAAGCTCTGATAAATTTTCTTCAAGTGCCCATCTTTGGACGGTTACTCTCTGGAATAGCAAATCCAGCTTCTTAAATCAACAGATGTTCATTTAGTAGCCCCTCCCCCTTCTTTTTATTTTATGCATAAAATTCCACAGTAAATTTTTACTATCACTAATATTTCAACAAAAATTCATTTTAATAAATCAAATGTATCAAAAGATAAATATATTTTATTCCTTTGAGCCTTATGCTGTGGTATATGTGTATTAACAAACGTGTCCTTTTTCGATAACTTTTAAAAAATTTGTTGAGAATTTGAATCCATTGTCAATTTTAGTTTTATGAAAAAATTTCTGTAACATGAGGTTATAAAGCTTAACTAATTACCTTCAGCTAATGAAAGCAGAGAGAAATGTATACTAAATAACATTTTTTACTAAGTTAAAAAGTTATTTTTTAACTTTCTTACTACAATGCATTAAAGGCAGTCAAATGTGGCATTTAACTATCATGTTTTAGAGATATAAGCCTTTGATTAATAGAAAAGATCATAAGCACATTAAAACACATTATATGCACGTACAATTTTTTTTTTTCTTTTATAAACTGGTTTAATTCAGTAATTTGAGAAATGTTAGTCAAACAAAAACCTTTATATGAGTCCTTCAGTAGCATTTCAGAAACAAAATTTTAAAGATACATAAGATCTTAATTCCAGCCAAGGGGGAAAGAATATCATGTGAAAAGTATGAAAACCATTCAACTTAAGAATTATTTTAAATATTCCATAGTTTAGAGTTCATTACATTATTGCCATTCTTGAAACCTGTCATTTTTTTTTTTTTACTTATTTAAAAATTACAACAGTTGCAACTTATAGAATATATATAATAACATACTCTTACCAAACAAACATAAAATTAAATATAAGCATTTAGTAAAAAAATTAATTTTAAGAGACAAATGTGCCACAACAGGTACCATGAATTACCTTCTTATTTGAGCAAATGATAGAGAACAATTATTGTAATAATGTCTTATCTATCTGGGTAGCCAAAATGTGTAATGACATGGGTTTTTGCTCCACAATGTCGCCAGACCACATTAAATTAATGCATATAAATTTAAGTTCTTGGAATATTTAATAACATACAAATCCAAATTCTCATAAAAATTGATTTATTTCACACATATCAGAATAAGATTTTATCTTATTCTTTCGTTCCATTTTATAACACATATCAACATCAAAACATAAACACATACATTTAGTAGTATTCTCCTGATAGCACACAGAATTTCCACAGCATCATAAAAACAGGAAGTCATGGGCAAAATTTATAAACAAAACCAATAGGGAAGAACTGCAAATCTACTTATTATAAATTGTTAAAAAATTCATCAGCTTAAAATGCATTTTAAGGCACATTTTTCTTTATCATATTAATTTGCTAATATCAACAAATTTGCATTTACTCAATAATAAGCCATCTTATCAAAATAATATTTTTTTTAAAAAAAGATTTTGCATATCACTGAGATATAAAGGAATGACACATTTCAATTTATCGTTAATTGAGTAAATACTTAAAAATAAAGAAATAAATTACGAAATATAATACAAATCTAATTTTTAAGCAATGTCAAACATAAATTTTACTCTTATCTTAATAAATAACCCATATAGATCTGTACTAGAAACTCCCCAAATAATATAAATTAGTAGCATATACGCAAGACTATATTGCAATAAATAGCACTAAGTAACATTTAAAAGAGACACTAATATAATGCAGCTTTAAAATACTTTACACACAAAAACGAATATTAACAATAGCACAAATAAATAGAAGCAGAGATAAAAAAAAAAATTACCTGCCATATAATTTACTTATTTATTTATCAATATCAACTTATTGCATTCTTAATATTATAAAAATAAAAATTGGTCATATTATAAAATCATATTTCTCACAGCAAATCAATAAAATATTTCAGTCTATTCTTTATACATTCAACAATAAAATGCAGAACAAAAAAAATTAAATTTCTAGTAGAATAAACAATAAAAAAAAATCATTAAAAAACACAGTGTTTCACTTTTAAATATTCATAAAATAATATATATATATGCTTTCAAGACATTTAGCAAATTTTCACAAATTAAAATTATAAAAAAATATATACCAAGAGATTTCAAAATTCACTAATGAAAAAAGTTACCACATATTCTAAATAAATCACATGAACACACAGATAGACTTATATACATATGATTCCAAAATGCATTTCAGATTCTATGTACAATAAATGCAGATTCAATGGAATCATTAGAAAATTCTTGAAATGAAACAATCAATTTAAATTGTTTTAAAACACTACATTCAAAAAATATTCCCATTTCTATACATATATCATTAACTTGTTCCATCACTTTACGCCCATACTGAAATTTGTTTAGGCATATGTCATCACCACAGAGAATTTATCATTTTAATGTAACTTATGTTTACTATTATTTCTTGTGAATAATAGTAATTAGTCATGCTTTAAACCTTCATCTTATTGATATGTAACAGTGAATAATTCAATTGGCACATCAGTCTTTCACGATATAACAAGTTTAAGTTTGAGAGTAACCAAGAAAATTCTTCACAAATATTGAATAAATTACAGGTTGGAACTCTTCACCAATGACTAGTTTTTAATACAGACAAATAAAATTAATAAATTATGGGGGAAGTTTACAATAATATATATCATGATTTAGCATTTTAAATCCTTTTATATATTGTATGAAATAAAAGACAATATTTCAAGTTCTATTTTCAATACTGAAAATAAAGAATAATGCAGGTTTACCAACATGTGCATTGTATATAAAAGAAAGTTACATATGTAATATTTTTACTAAATTATTTAGAGAAATAAATTTATATAAGAAGAGATCTGATAGAATTATTTTTCCAATGAGTTTAGTTTTAAGTACAATCAGCTTAAAAAAAGGAAAAGACAAAATATCACAATAAATAGGTCATTTCATTGGTCTTAAAGTAAATTCCATTAAAATATTTTAACCATTGCCTTTTCATACAAGTCAATACTTCAAGTGCAAAATGCAATCATTTACAAAATATCACATGATTACAAAGTAATATACTATCCAACTCTTGCAGAAAATGTAAGATATTTAACTTAATACATTGTAAAATCATTGTGCGCACAAAAAAAGTGCAAGAAATGAAAATTCAATTAGAATTACTGTATACAGAAATTAAGTACCTCTGAGTTGGCTTTAATTAAAGGATGAAACAGCTAAGTATCATAAGTCATATATGCTAGTAGATTGTTTAAATCATTAAATATTGTTAAAAATCAAAAGCCCCCATAATTGTAAATACACGACAATATAGTAATACATAAAATTTCAATTTAATATGTACCATTCTAATTCTGGAATAAACATGCTTATGAATAGTTGAGAATAATAATAACTGAATGAGAGCATTTTATCGCTCCTCTTTCAACAAAAAATCCAAATCTTCTTGTTTTAAAACTCTACTTTTGTGTTGAATATACGCATCCCATCTTGCTTTCCCATATTCCTAAAAAAATTTACTCAGTTTAGAGAACAATAATAATAAAATCTGCAAACAAATATTTTATTTTATAAAGATTAATGATAAACTCCTTAAAATAGTAAGCATTTTTCATAAATAGAAAGTTATATCATAAATAGTTTTAATAAAATATATTGCATGATAAGCAAAATAAGAAAAATTTTAAAACTAATTTGCATATACAGCAAAAAAACAAGTAATATAAATCATACTAAATATAAAGGAGATACACAATTTTAATCTAGAATCATAAAATTGGGTCATGTATAAATGTCTGATTTGAGGAAGATGAAGACAAAAGAAATTTTTGAAAATCTTCCTCTAAAGTTAATGAAGTTTTTAAGTGTGTTTTAGAAAACAATGAAGCCACATTTTTAAAAATATATCTTACACAAAAAGGTATTCTCTGTTAACAGACATCATATAAAAAAAATTCCTGTTTTGTAGGAAGTAAAACGTCAACACTTAGAAGAAAGAAAGAAAAAAGATAAAGGAGGAATGGGCCAAACTAATAAAACAAAAGTATATATCATGAAAATATTAAATTTAAATTACTACTTTAACACATCAAGATTTTCAAATGAGTAAATAATGCCAAAGTGCTTACTATTCATTTTATGTATAGTTTCCTTTTATTCCCTTTTCTCGCCACTTTTCATTGATTTATGTTTTTTACAAAATATCTTATTTAAAATATTTTTTCAACAAAAAGAAGTGCACTAAGAATTTAAACTTTGTTTAAAAAATTAATACATGATCTGAATATTAGTTTGATGTATATGCATGCAAAAATTAAATATAAAAAATAATGGTAATAAATAAATAAATACCCAATATCCAAATTCAATTTGTGAATTTTGGGCATTAACTATGCTCCATAAGGTCCACAAGAAATGTGAAGCAAGTGTAAAAACTAAAACTTCTTTAAGAACATGGTCTTCATTATTTATTTCATCTGATACTTCATTATCATTACAAGAGCTTTCAAAGTTCCTCAAGTAAGATCGAATGAAATTAAGCTGGAAATAAATAATGGATATAATCAATATAAAATACAGAAAGAAAAATATGAAATTAAGATAAAATGTTGACCACACAGAAATCTCTCTATATAAAAAGAATAAATCTCCATGACTTTTAAATATTGAAATAAATCATTTCTTCAGCCTCATTTTGGTTAGTTTAAACCAACCAAAAAGCTTTTTTTTAATTTTTAGAAATTTTCTTCATTTGTAATAAGTTTTAATTAAAATTTAAAATCATATATGACTCTTCTAAAACCTTATTAATTTTCACTAAAAATAAAACAAGTTAGAGGCTAAAAAGTGCAAGTTTTTACCTAATGAAGTGTTCCTTTAAAACTAATATAAATTATTAAGACATGTTTTATTACAGGAAAATCCAATCCATACCTGTTGACTGACGGCTGGATATTCTTCCTCTTTAGCTGAGAAATGAGGATAATTTGGATTCGAATAATCAAAGCACCATTCACAAAAATGATTTGCAATATCAAATGCCCTGAAAGATCCAAATATTTATAAATGAAATTTTTTTTTTATGCTATATACTAATAATTAAATAAGAAATATAAAATTATTTATTTGGTCATTCCAAATAAATAATTTTTTACATTCTTTATACATACAGCTTACAGTAATAAAATAATCACTTAATAATTAAATTATTTTTTTACATAAGAATCACATCAGATGTTATTTTATAAATGAGAAAATATCTTAGCAAAATTCAATATGCTTGTCACTTCTGTTATTAATTTAAAATATAGAAATAATTAATTATTAATTTGGATTATTATTTTTAAATTTTAGCTCTTTTTTCTCACCCCCCTCCATTTCACATATTTACTTGTAGTCATGGAGAATCATAATATGGATAAATTAATTTTTTAATAGCTTTTTAACACCCACTTTTTTTTTTTTTTTTTTTTTATTTTTAATGAAAGTGAAATCTAATATGATCATTGATAATGTTTCCTTTTTTTTACTTTAAAAGATTATTAATTTCTGTTCAGACCAGCCATTTATTGTGAATAGCCCTCAAGTGGCAAAATCTAAAAGCAGCCAGTCTTCGTTGTGCTGCGAGGAAATGCGGCCGCAAGATGAGTGACTGGAGTGATTGTTAATGTCTTGAAAAATAAAAATGTAAAAAGTGACATGTGGTTTTTATATGTGTGTGAAAGAAACGGTCTGTCATGACATGGGTGGGTGTGCGAACAATTTCTGAAATATATGCCAGCTGTTATTCTAGCCTCTTTCTGGTATTACTTTCCAAATTTTACAATAAAATTATTATTTTTTAATAAGATGTATTGATACTATTTTTAAATAATGACTACATAGCTGTTATTACAGTGAATATTAATATATTTTTATGAATTCTGACAAATAAATAAGAATTATTAAAAATGAATATATAACAAAACAAGAAGATCAGAAATTGTTAATACTAAAAAAAAAAAAAAAAAAAAAAATCACCTGAAATTGTAGCTGCAATATTCAAAATCTATGAAAACAATTTTATCCTCTAATGCAGAAGCTCTTTCTGGAACAAGAATATTTCCTAGAAAAAAATGAATCTATTTTATTAAATAATAACATAATAAAAAATGAGAACTAATTACGGAAAAGGAGAGACATAAAGGGAAATAGAAAAAATCTTTTTTTTTAAAGATATAGTATAAACCTTTTTTAATATTTCTCAAAACTTCATACAGAATTCCTCAGCTATTCAAAGATATATTTTCAACAAAAATGTCAATTTGTAATCTAATATATACTGTTTTCTCATATAGATGTTCAAAAATTTACACCAAGAAAATTATTTCCTTACAACATACATTTTCTCAAGGGAAAAAAATGTTGTAGGTTTCATCATTCCTTCAAATCATTCCTAGAAGAATTATAATTGGATTTTTCTTCCAATGAAATAACTACATAATTTTAAACATAAAAGATAAAAGGTGAAGTAAAGGAAGAGTATTAGCAAGAGAAAACGACACAAAGGGAGATGAACCCAATTGAAGAAAGAATTTGCAATTTTTGTAACTGATATTAAGAAGTCAATTCAACTATCTGCATCTTACTAATGAATATGTTTCTTTTTACTCTAAAAATTACATTTTTAAAAATTTTACCAACATTATAATAATTACTAAGTTCTGGTGAAAATTTAATTACTTTTTTACAAAAAGAGAAATAAAAAATTAGGATTATGACTATTGTTTTGTTATACAAGTAGTTGTATGATCAGAAGTATTTTAATCGGAAAATACAAAAACATTCATTTTAAAATAAATGAATACACAATCCATACAAAAATTTCACTCCCATAATGAAGAAGGGGAAAAGAAAAGGAAAGGGAAAAAAAAAAAAAAAGAATGTTAGCCACTATCAGCATACTTTTATTCCTTCCTATCTATAACATATTCCAACTTCTTTTTTTTATTAGAAACAAATGAATTCAAAAAATATTTAGAAGCAAAACAAACAAAACACAGTTCAGGATAACATACTACCTATTTATACTGATATTGAACATAATGAAGTTCATAAATATTAGTAAAACTAAGTCATACATTGGTCCTAACAGTCATTGATATTTTTTACTCATAGTTGTACATAGGTTATTTTTTTTAAAAAATTTGAAATAAAATACCATTCCTAAAAAAATTATCACATGAAAGGGAAAATATGTACTTGAACAACTTTGTGTAGGATATATAACCTAGATATACTTGATTTATTATGTAATCATTTATTATCATTAAAAAAGGATGCTCCAATACAAGAAAAAAATGCCACTATCCCTTTTTAAAAGAGGAAGAAAATAGATTTTTCAATCATTTCAACCTCAAAAAATAAATAATAAAAGGAGCCTATTTTTGTTTAGTCAAAATTAAAAAAAGGAAAATAAATTGAACAAAATACGTATAGAAATTGACACTAATATGTACTTATTCAATACATTTCAATCATAGAAATAAAAATTTTATGCATGCTAATTTTAAAAGAAATATAACATCCTAAATGCTCAGCTTTTGACAAATTTTTAAAACATATTTTACTATCTTAAAAATCTAAATAACATCATAGTAACAACATCAAATTGTAAGCTTTCTAAATATATATAGATTTTTTATAGATCACATCTCTACTCGTTAATAACTTAATAAATCCTTTTAAAAATGCATTGCAAAACAATTTTAGAAGTGTTCTTAAGTAGAAATTCTATTCAATTCAAAACTTGAGAAATTAAAAATTTACTAATATTATAGCTTTTGAAAACAGACATATATATTGTATTAAATATAAGTTCAACAATACTTCATATTCTAAATTGAGAAACTATTGAAAAATCTGAATATATTTGACAATAGAATATATGTTTAAAAATAAACACAAACATTAAAAAGACACACTTAACACAAAGCATGTTAATAAGTTAAAATCACAAACAATTATAAGTTCAAAAATAAACAATTTTCATTATATCCAGTTTACATAATTATATCTTAAAAACATGAACTTCAAACATAAATTTAAAACAACTGAAATAAACTTTAAATAAAGAATACATTAAATAACTTAATTCAATAATAATGTGATTTGAACCTAGAACATGATACAAGGTTTTAATAAGGAGAAAATATACTTTTTAAACCAATCAAACCTCGAATCTCTTCCAATTAAAATCACATGAATGTCCTCATTAAAGACGAATTACAAATATAGGTAAACTTAAAATAATTTAATAACATAAAAATGAAAAAAAAACAATTTTTTTTTACCTTCTTGCAAGTCATTGTGACAAAAGAGGACTGGTGAATTAGCCTTTATTAAAACATTTCTGAAATGAAAATATAATTATAATGATTTTCATAAATTATTCAAAACTAATGTCCTATTGCCAAACAACCATCTAACATAAAAAAAAAATGTTAAAAGGAAAAACGTACATTTCATATCAGCACAAATTTAAATCCTTCCCAAAAATAAATTTTCAAGTTTATGATTAAATTCTACATAAATTTAATTACTAACATCTTAAAAGCAACTTAGCTTCACTTAAAAGCAACATGAAGTAATGGGTGAGGGATCTCATAAATTTGAACCTCAGTCAAGTGAAAAAATTGATTGGTTTTATTAACGTCACACTAAAAGAAACATGAGAGCTATTGGCGACAGACATCGTAACTTTGAACTTCAGTCAAGTGACGAGGGCAACACCTGAGCTGCCTCCCACTCCTAATTTCCACACCACGTCAATGGGAGACTTTGAGCTTTAACAGATTTAATGTGCATCAGCCCCAGCTACATGGCAGGTCTGTAGTGGTAACAAGCTCGATCCCACGATTCAACAAGAACTGCCAGTGACCATGATCACTAGACTACCACAATCACGACCAAGTGATGAGGCAACACATAAGAAGTCCTCCCCCCTTACCAAGCTTACAAGATATCTTGCTAAACATAGTAAATGTGTCTCAAGCCCATTATACAGAAGGATTTTTAGAGGCATCAGTATTTAATCCACCACTTGATGGAAACAATGCCAGCAGCAAGCTTGTAACCATGAACTACTAGGCTATCATGCCACAGAATAAGATAGAGTGGAAATATGAATGCAAAAGAATTTAAATAAACATGTTGAATTAGTTAACTCTCCTTTCCTATCCTTTACATCTAACAGATGTAGGCCAACTCGTCTTCAAATTTATTAATGTAAAAATAATTTTGTATTATTCTTTAAAACACACACACACATATATATATATATATATATGATGAAATATAATACTAAATAACAAAGTGGAAAAGAAACTATAAACATAATCAGAGCAAAAATTATCAAAATATTGTATAGTATCATAAAAACCTATGAAAGAAGACAAAGAAAGTTAAAAGATTTTAATAATCTTTACCGAATCAATTCCCAATTTGTACTAATAAAAATATTTGTATTAAACTAAATTATTACAATGAATTATAAGCAGTATTGTGGTTTAAGTTGGGCTATGCAAGTTTCAAAGTTGATTTGTAAAGTTTGCAGTTATAAGGATTTTGAGTAAATTATAAATTTCAGAATAAGAAATTTCAGGTTTTATGAAAGGAATAGGCTAGTAAAGAGATACATGTATATATTACAGAAAATCTTTTTATTGATGAAGAATCGGTGCTTTATTTTAGGTGCCACTCCTGCAAAATGTTTATCTGTGGGAAAACCAGTTAGACTCAACAGTTAAAGTTGGGAATAAGGAGTCCCCTAAGCGATTGGCGACTTTTGGGAATGATAATGATTTAAGGTTAGCGATTTAGGTTATGGTAACCCTTAGCATACTCAATGCTTAAGTCACGCACGTTTGGCGACCTATCTAGGAAGTCGCCAATCGCCTAGGGGACACCTTATTCCCGACTTGGCTTCGAGCTATAGAGTTTTCTACCAGATACCGGATATTTTTTCAAATTTATTCTGTATGGTTGAAAAGAAGAAAAAAAAAAAGATTAAAGTCTTGCATTAGGAACAAAGGTTTTCTGGAGCTTTTGTCAGGGGTCAAAATTCCACAGCGATATACTTATTTTTCGACAACTTTTTTACTTTTTATGTCCTGTTTGGAAACTTAAGAGAAAAAGTATTTTTTTTTGTAGCAGGAACATGAAAAGAAAACCGTACTACTAAATGACAAAATGTAGATAATAGAACAAAGTCAACTAGAGAAAGAGTTTTTTAAATGTGTTTTCAATCTCAACTTTGAAGTTTTGGGGCTGCAATTGAATGACTATTTTATAGTAACCGTAATGACAAATACAAGTTCTACCTCTAATCCAAGCCAAGTGCTACAGCAGTATAAAGCATAAAGCAGATTTTTTTCTTTAACCGAATGTTATTTACCAATACAACAAAAACATGGGAGGAGTGGATTTCTACGATAATGACATTGCAAACTACCATATCAGAATAAGAAGCAAGAGTGAAGTGATGGTAACCATTGCCTATCAATATGAATGATAGGATAATTATAAATAGTTGGGGAAAGTTATAATATTGCGAATGAATCCAAAAGTTCTAAAATTCAATTTTCGATTGCTATTAGCTCTTACCTCACACTAGTAGCAAGATTAGGCAGAGAAGCACTAGATGTTACCGAGACTGCTAAAAATATAGCAGGTCTAAGCTCAACATATGAGCAACTTTTCCAAAGAACTCTATCAGACTATACACTACCGACCATTAAAGCTTTTATACCAAGAAGAAATGCAAATAACAAAATGATATTTATTAGACAAATATATTATACTTGAAAAATATTTTCAAGAAATTTGGAAACACAGATCTTAAGAAATCAGTAACCAGATTAACCACCTCAAGCAGCTCTTATATGTCTGGGAATTGACTCAAACAGAAATTAGATGGTATGTACAAGTACAGCTGCCCATTCAGCTTCAACACGATGTCACAGCTCATTGACTGTGGTGACTAGCCAGTCGTTCAGCAACCACTGACCAGGTGATTTCTATAGTCGAGAGATCTAGAGAGTTCATGGGTTATGGTTCATGACACAAGGGTCAAATCAGGTTACGCTATACCAAATCATATGTTACTATGATCTAGAAAGTAAGAAAAAGATTGAACAAAAGGAAAAAAAATGGTTGACAAGATGAAGAATTGAAAATAGAGAAGAATCTTTAGGGTATCCCAGGGGGTCATGTTACCCATGTTTACCCAAGATATTAAACCTCAGGAGAAATAATAAGTTTGCTAGGGTACTTCAGGTACTTATGTCCACACTTACACAAAAATACAAACCCCTAAGTTGATAAAGTACATGAAGACCCTAATAATGCATGCAAAAAATGACAACATAACAAAAGTAATACAATTTATCTATGTAAAGAGTGCAAAAGTGCATCTGAACCCAGATTGTTTTGAAATTTATCACACTGCAATATGGTTTTTGATTTAGTTTTACTTTATATATTATGAAACACTTATCTTCCAGAGATGTAAACTCTTAAAATATCATATAAAAATTCTACATGATGCTTTTGTTGGTTTTGGCCAAAAATGCATATTTTTTAAGTGCATGCTTTTAATTAGCTTTAGTTATTAAATTTTAAATATACTAAATTAAAATGTTTTTGAAAAATATGAAGATTTATTATCTTAGTCAAGTAATGCTTTAATATAATGATGTGCTTTGTATGATGCATATATAACATATTTTGGAAATTCTCAAAACTACATAATTATATCAGGAGTTTCAGCATTTCTGACAGATATTTAAAAGCCCAAAGAACTTTTTATTACATTTTAACAATTATCAAAACATAAATGTATAATACCAATGGTAATGATGAAGCATTAGAGGCACTCATAATGCTCTAAAAAAAATTTAAAGCAATATTTTAAAAATGCATGGAGAGAATCTCAAAGGTTCAGATACAAATTTTATTTCAAATCTTTTTTTTTTATTTTTATTTTTTTTTTTTTTTAGAATTAATAATTCTAATGAACTGATATTGTCATGAACTTGTAATTTTAAAATATACTGAGTATTTGTAAAAATAATTTTTTTAAACTAAATTTCTTCAATACAAATATTTATAGAAAATATATTGAGAAAAATTTTGAATATTATTCAACATGACAGCATTTGAAAAACAAAGCAGTATTTAGTTTTATTTAAGAGTGAAGTGTAATGCTTGTAGTTATTTACTAAACTTTATATAATTAATTTTCATTTCCTAGATGTTGAAATATTTTTATACTAATATTTTTGATTGAATATAAAATATCTTTTAATTTTACACAATCATTAGTATGATACAATGGAAAAAGAGAATTCAACATAAAAAAGAAACACTTTTAAAAGAAATATATCCATTGAAACATATTTGATAGAAATTTATTCAGAGAAAACCCTTACATGCACATTTTAGCTATAATTTAGTTTTTAAATATAAAACAACAATCAAATCTACACTAATAATTTATGATATTGAATAAACAGTAAGAATACAAATTACAAAATAGCATATGAAATAAAATTTAAAAAAATACAAAGCAATCAATATATAATAATCATAAAAATGGAGGGAAACAGTTAAATGCATCATTAATGTAAATTTCAATGAGAATATA
This sequence comes from Nephila pilipes, assembly GCA_019974015.1. Classification (NCBI taxonomy): domain Eukaryota; kingdom Metazoa; phylum Arthropoda; class Arachnida; order Araneae; family Nephilidae; genus Nephila; species Nephila pilipes. The sequence goes on along the minus strand of BMAW01011115.1, from coordinate 409,588 downwards.
AAAATTTCTTAGAAAGTGTTGAGAAATAATATCTGAATTAAACTCCTCAGTTAAATTGCCATGTTTAGTATACAAGAAAGACATGATCATTTCATGCAATCAATGCTGAATATTCTCCTCCCCCTCCTCTAAAAAAAAGGTTTCAAATGCTTCTGACATTAAAATCAAAATGTGGAAATATAATGGAATAAGCAGAAGCAAGCAGGCTGATACACACTATGAGTGAACTATAAAAGTTATATATTTATAGATGAATTATCTCAATTTCTCCCCCAATAAGCAGCTCTGCTTCTTTTCCCAGCTATTTTAACAGAACTTAAAAAAAAGAAAACTGATAAAAATTCAACTTTCAAAAATGAAAAGGAAGTTGACAAATTTAAAAAACAATTAAGATCTTAATTTCTTCAAATTTTGGTGGGTTTCTTACCGAGTTTTTTTTATGCATCATTTCTTTTAAGCTTATATATGTGTCAATCATTGCAAATTTATATTTCACAATTCTTGAAAAGGCTTACCTTAACCAGACAAATTCTTTTTCAAAGTCTTGTGATAATAAGTTTACAGCAATCTTTTTTTGTTCATCATTCAGATTTTCTAATCTTATTTCATTTTTGGCAAAATTCATCCAACTAAAAGAACAAATAACTGCAAATATAACATTTGTAAGGGAAGAAACGATTATTGAATTAATCATACCTATTTTTTTTAAATATTATCTTTAATATATATTTTTTAAAATCTAACAAATAAAAAAAAAATAGGTTTACAAAATTAGCATGCAAGAAAAATTGCTCATTTTAAATCATGCCAAAACCATAACTTACATTAGGTCTTCCACACCTACATTTCCACATATAATATGTGACAAGCTCAAATCTATAATAATTTAATTTTAGACACATTTGTTAAAACATAAAAAATATTTCTAATGCCAAAGGACTTTCCGTATAATTATTTTTGGAAATGAAAAGCTAAGTAACTTAAACAATAGAATATGAATTAAATATAAATATAAATTAGAATATTGAGACTGATTTATGACTTGAACGGTAAAATATTACACTTTTAAAAGATATTTTTAGCTACTGGATATATTTAATGCCAATACGACACACTTCTTTAAAAAACTGAATTGACTAATACAAAATATTTAGTTTATTTCTATATTAAAAAGAGATTCAAAGAAGTAATGTAAATATATTGAGGTTCTACAATCCAATTAATTATAAAAAATCACGCTATAAGCCTTTTATTTAAATGAAAAGTACGATTGTTTTGGGGGAATAAGCTTCTTTTGTATTATTCAATTCTTAAATCCTGTTAGGTTCAATTCATTCTATGTAATCATATTATTCAAAAACCCTATTATACATCTTAATTTCCTAAATGACATTTAATATTCCATAAGTGGCCTTGAAGTCTAGTTTATCAATTTAAATTATCTATAAAATGCCTCAATTACTTGTATAATAATTTACAGTTATTTCAATATATTTTATACATCTTAGCATGAACTGAAAATTAACTAACTTTAAAACAATCAAATTGAAACAATGCTACAAATCCAACATTAATTGTGACAATACAGGGAAAATTTACAAAAATTTTCTTTGAAAAATAATAATGAAACAAAATTCCATCTTCTGAATCTCAAGCATTTTTCATTAATTTCTGGATGATGTTTTTTATAAAAAAAAATTAAATTTTATGATTTGACATTAAATCATCAACTATTAAATTTTTTTTATAAGCAATTGAGCCTTCTTATGGTAGATCATGCATTCTAAAATAAAAAATAATCTACATATAAATCAATTTTTACAGCAAAAAAAAAAAAAAAAAAAAAAAAAATATTAAGTATTTTAAAACAATTACTTTAATTTTGAGATTGATAATGCAAAAAAACAAGCATGCAAATACAATCTATATTTAAAAAAAAATGAGGGGAAAAAAAGAAGCAATAGCAATAGCAGTTTTATAGATAAACGATTTGAAGAGATCCAAAATAAAACAAAAACTTCACAAATTAAACAACATATTCAACAGTAAGAATATGCACAACTCTTAACCATGGAATGAAAACTCAAAATAAATCAAAAATATTTTATTAAAATCATCTTGTAACACTTTATAATATTTTGCATTAGTAGTTCTTAAGAGAGAGGGGGGGGGGTTCAAGATTCTGTATTCTTGGCTTTAAAAAATCATCATCTTTATTTTACGGAATAACTTATTGGAGTTTGAATATCCTATCCAAAAATATATTCAATATACGAGAAGTGTTAGTATGGTATAATTATGCTATAAATACTACCATCAAGAAGTATCATACTCATTCTATGTTTTTATTTAAGTTTTTGAATTGACATGACTTTTATTCATAAAAAATTTTACTTCCAACTTCTTGTCCACTGATATAGCATGTATTTATGAATTATTGTGTTTATTTTATTATTCATCAATTATTAAAACCATCATGAATGTATTACATGGATATACAAATGAACCACACATGAACAAGAACTGCAGGATATTAATTGAAAAATTGCTTTTTAAAGCATATAAATGGTTCTTCCTTTATTACTTTATTTTTAACCTAAATATATAGTATGCATAAGCATAAAGAAAGATAGAGAGAGAGTATTCCTTTGACATATTTTTTTTTTAAAATTAACATTGACTTATAAGGGGGGAAAACATTTTCAACAATAATTTGACAATAAATTTTAAGAAAATCTCACACTTTCAATATATATTCATAATATATTTTAGTATAACAAAATATCTCACATTTTAGAATTTTGTGCTTTAAACACAAATTTTAGAAATAATATAAACTTACATTTTTTTTTTTTTAATTCATGTATTTTTGATAGTTTTAAACAAAACTTCAATATTAAACATTTATCAAAGAATGAAATTAAAATATCTCAAAAACCATCAGAATTAGTAATTAAATAGTTTGTAAGATCATATTCAATTTTTTTTTTGGTAATGAGAATCTTCCTGTTTTTTTCCCCTTCTAAAGAATGGTATTTTAAATTTCTCATTGTTTTATTTCTTATCAATTTCCATTTTTACAGAACAGAATTATAAAAAGCCTGTTATTCTGTATAAAAAGAATTTTTTTTGTACAGCGGTAAATTTTTTTTAGAAATTGACTATTTTCAAACAAGTACTTTTTTCTGTTAAAATTCCAAGAAGAAACAATTTAATGGCAATTACATTTTTTTTTATGTTTAGAAGTCATTATATCTGTTTTGTTTCTTTGCTAATAGATGCAAGAACACATTTTTATTGCTTTAGAGTAACATCTACAATTTAAATTAAGAAATAATAAACACACAAAACAAAAGTAAAATTTTAAGACTTAACAGAAAAAAAATATGAAAATTATTACACTCAAAATAAGCACCTTCGTTTCACAACTGAAAATTTATTTGAAACAAAAATTGCATATTTAGTATCTAAAAATATGTTATTAATAAATTTTTAAGGGTAGAATGAAATATAAATTACATTAACTATAATTTTCTACTGCATGCATATAGCTTTAATTTCCTGGGAAATATTCTCTTGCCAGTTTTAAAACAAATGTATATATATAAACAAGAGAATGATTACATATTTTCTTGAAACGCCTTTTAATCATACCTGATACAATTACCTGACCATAAGGATAGCGGCCAAACTTTATCTCTCAAGGGAGTTTCAAGTTCACAATTCTGTAATTACAATTTTGCTTCTCATGCTTTTTAAAGCACATAAATAGAAACCAATATCATAAATAAATGAAAAAAGTTTCAAGCTTATAAATATTTTTTAAATTTAAAAGTATCGAAAATAGACTTTTTTATAATATATAAAGGTTTTCAACTTATTAAATTATACCTTAAAATATTTATTAAGAAATATAATAAATATTTTAAATTTTAGATATTTATAAGCTTTTTAAAATATTGAGAGTGAAAATGATTTAAAAATTCAATATTTTTAAAGTACTTTAAATCATTCACTTCAAAAACTGACAAAAAATTATGAAAAATGCAAACTGAAATTCATTTTTTAAAATGAAATTATATCATTCATATAAAATCCCAGTTCTTCATTCATTGTGTAGTAATAATTTATGGAGTAGCTGAAAATATTACATTTAAATCTTATACTTTGAAAAACTACTTCCATAATTTTGAAAAATATAATTAAAATTCAATATGGTTTATAATATCAAATTCAGCATTATACATCTAAGTTTTAAAATATTACTTTGAGAGCTTTAAAATTATTTAAATAACTTAACTCATAGGAAAATATTACACAAAATTTTGTATTATTAGAAAATTCTAAATACCAAATAACATAAACATAAATATTAATAGATTTGTTCTTATTCATAAATTTCAAATATTTAAAATAATCACAAAATTTTAGAAAATACAATGCTTTAAATTATATATTTTGCCACAATTACATTATTCATAAAAAAAAATTCCTTACAAATTATTTTCCAATGTGAAAAAATATATTTCGAAATATTTTTCTTAATTCTTATAAAAATTTTCATAAAAATGTGAAAGAAAAATTATTGAAGCAAAAAAAAAAAAAAAAAAAATTCAATTGAATTTTAAAAGTCACATTATAAAAACATAAACCTAGAAGATTAAAAATTTCAATACCCTATTTATATGACAAAATAAATAAAATATATTAGGTTGGGATCTGATGATTGTAAAAATTGAATTAGATTTTGAAATTCAGAAGGTAATGAGTATATTTAATGGAGTGAAAAATTTTCTTCTTTTTGTATCATTTAATAAAAATTAAATAATTAAAATGAACAAAACCAACTTGTTGCTCCTTGCAAATGGTCCATGTTGGGTAATTTTAGAACGTTGGAGAGATTTCTGCTTGCAGTCAGACATCTCATCTGCAATTAGCAGTTAATACAGCAGAAACACAAATTTATAAGCAAATAAATGAAAAACCATTTAAAAATCTTTAAATTCTCCTACTAATTTAAAGCAATAAATGGAATTTTTAGATTTGCAAATCCCAAAACTTAAAGGGATCAAAATAAAAAAAAAATTAAATCATTTTACTGTAAAAATAGAAGTGTTTATTGAGAAAAATAATTCCATCTTTTAAAAAGATTTTAAACTCAAGATGGCTGTTTAAGTATTTTTGCTTCAGGTTCAAGTGTATTTATTATGTTGACATAAAATTATTCTACATTCACAACATAGAGTAACATTTTAAAGAATTTAAAACACATATTAAAATGAGACACCAATTCTTTTAAGTGATATTTAAAATCAAATATTTTTCTTTCATAAATAAAAGAAAAAAAATTAATAGAAAACAGAAAGCATGCTTTATTTGTTAGTATATTTATGGCAATATTTAAACATTACTAATAATGTTAAAAAAACAATATATATATATATGTAATTAATAAAAAAGTAGGTGCAAGCACTTTATTAATATCATGCAAAAAATTTGGAAAAAAGCACTTTTTTGCTGCTGAATTATAGCAACTTTAAATTTGCATTGAGTCAGAAATGTTGAGTTAAAAACCCACGCACCAAATTTGTCAATGAGATTCATAAATGCCATGCATATCAATAAATTAAAGCAAAGAGAAGTAAAATGTTCATATTATTAATATATTCATTAGGTAATTATAAATTCTTTTTTTTTAAATATTGATAATTACATTAACAGATAAATTTTTTAAAAATATTAAAGAATAACATTTCTTGCATCTTATTTCAAAGCTGTGAATTTTTTCTTCAAACCTAATTGCAGTTATTAATTAGACAGGTAATGTTATACAATTTACTATTCCATCTTTCTTCACAAAAACTTATAAAAGGTATAGTCTATTTTTAATAAAGTTAATATGTAAATATGTTTTTCTGGAAGTACTTAATTTGTGTACTTCTAAAATATCATAAAAATCTGACATACTTTACAAAAAAAAAAAAAAAAAATTGAAGATATTAATACATCGAATAGAGCTAATGAACATTTAAACACCTACTATTTTCTTACAATTTTTTGAAATAAATTGGAAGCTACGATTTGATAACTAATAATTCAACTTTGTAAACTAAAATTAATACACAAGAAATATTCATTGAATTGAGAATTCTTTTTATAATTCTTTCTTCATGAAAAAGAAAAATCTCAGAAAAATTCTATACAGCTGTCTCCAAAAAACATTCATACTTATTTGTTGTATGCAGTATTTACATTTTTAAAAAAATAATTATATAAAGTTTTAAATATCGTTATTTAAAGCTGCAACTAAATTTTTTTTAAATTCAAAAGGAAATTATGATTTTTTAATTTGATTTCCACTACTAGTAATGTAATTTTCATCTCTATTACAGCACTTACTTTTGCATTTTATCAAACAACCACTTTGGCTCTTTATTAATGGGAACATTAAGTGTATGTACTTTAGCCAATTTCCTAGCAATTGTAGCTGACATCTCTGGAGCCTTTAATTCATCACATGTCATTGCACGAGCCTAATAAGAAACATTGATATCAGATTTGAAAGAAATATGTACAATAATATTTCAAAACTTGAAAATATTGATGTATAAATTATTTTTAAATTTTTTTTTATTAAAATAGTTTAATTCCAACAAATATTTTGACACAATGTAAAATATTTTATAAAAAGAGGAAAAAAAAGAGAAATTTATATAATATATATATATATATATATATATATATTCCTTGAAACTATTTTACTTAAATATAACAAAATTTATACACAGTAAAATATCATTTATGTTTTGCACAAATTCAGCAACAAAAATAGAGCTTAATATATTGTTCTTTTCTTAAAGAGAATAACTCAAAATTTAAACCAACAGCAGATTTAGTCAAATAAACATTATACTGCAAATAATTTTCAAATAAAAAAAAAAGTCTCAAAAGAGTATCACTATCATATGAAGCATATTTTATTGCTGATTTACAATAATTATTATGACCATTATTTTGGATGCGAAAATAATTGAAGGATTCATTATCAAGTAATAATGCAATTCAATTCCTAATGTATGAGGAGAAAAAAAATTTACTAAAAATGAAGCAAAGAATATTATCTAAGATTACAAGCATGTTCTATTTAATTTAAATCAATTCTTTCATATTCCAAAAAAAGAATAAAATTAAATATTTAACTTTCACAAACTAATTGTATATCATACATCTAATCAAATAATTAACACAAAAAAATTAATACTTGCAAAAAATATCACAGTCAATTCTTAGAAGTTTCGACAGTTATACACACAAAAACAGTTTTTTCCCCTAATACTTACTGGAATGTATTCTTCTAGTCGCCCTCCAGGAAAAATGCCGTAAAGTTTAGGGCCGAGATTTCTTTCAGATAACATCATAAAAATTACACTTTCAGTAACCTTGGCTTCAACACCTTCGTGTATTTGACCGTACATACGCATCAGAACTTGATGCGGTTCTCCAACAAGCGGAGTGTGAGTTTCTGGCAAAGAGCAATAATACAAAAAATTGCTCATTCCGCCACTAAAAGAGCAAAATTATGAATAATTAATGAGAAAAGTATTTTGAATTTTCTATTGAGTTTATTAACACACTATCACACACAAATTACAATAATGAAATGTAAAATATTCCTAAGAATATATAAAATCCCAAAACCAATGCTGTGTACCAAAAATTTCAGTACAATAAAAAAGTAAAAGCTTTGAAATCTGTTGGGGAAAAAGAAGTGAAACTAAGCACACTTCAAACGCTTTGAGATTTCTAACTAAGGGGAAAAAATTGTCCCTCTCTATTTAAAAAAGAAAAATAGACACACACATATAAGAATGTTCATTTTAGAAAATAACCCATATAATTATAATATATATATGTGTGTGTGTGTGTGGTAAGGGTATCTATCGTACATTCCAAATCTTTTTGGTTCGCTCTTAAACAATGGGCTGGTCTGGGGGGGGGGGGTTTACCGGATTCTATGATGACTTCGATTTATTAACCAATTAAGTGATGAGGCTCGAAATTGGATCACTACTTTTATTCACGACTAGACGAAGTAAGGGTATTCAAAAAACTACTATATACAGGTTATTTTTGACTTAAGAAACTAGTTCGTCGAAGAAGAAGGATGGCAGCCTAAATTTGTGGCATATTGACGATGGGCGTTGAAACGCGCTGGTATTCAGAATAAAGCAGTTCTGCTGGCTACATCAGGAGAAGAGAAGAGGGCGAGAGCAATGCGCGCTCCGCATCTTTGTTCAGAAATAGGGGCGCTGCGTGAGCTAATACATGACGCTGATTCGTAGTGCCATTTAAGAAGCAAATGAGGAATTAGTTTACAACATCACGGAAATGTAATTAATAAATTGATAATTAGATGGAAATCCTACATATATGCAAGAGCTACAAATCACACAACTTAAAAAGAAAACAATTCATGAGTATTTTTGACTGCATAAAGACAGCGTATGATTGCAAAGTACATCACTCGATGCTAGTTTAATCTTGAGTTTGCTTTTTTATACAGATAAAGATTTTGAAATTGGATTTGCTTTACAAAATTTTAGTATATATTTTTCTTTCAAAGAAATAAATTAAGAATAGTAGAAGAAACGCTGTCACACAATAATTTGAAGTCGCGATGTAAACTTATATGGTAATTTACATTCAAATATTACAAGTAAAGAAATCAGCACAGGGAGTAGTTTAAATATTCAAGCAAAGCTCATGTATTTTCAGGAATTCTAGACAATTTGTATCCCAGTATATTGTAAAACCCTTTATATTCATTCTGAGGATATAGAAAATTCTATTTACATGTTTGTACTGTTTAACAGAACAAAAATCCTAAGCATATGAATATTATTATATGAAACGTGTCTTACCTGTAACAGTAAACCTGTCTTTATGCGCACCTTTTGTGTGCGATTACTTTTATGCGGAATGTATAAAAAAAAGTGAATAAAAAGTTTTAAAACGTAATTTAAAATAAAGCAATAGATGGCCATCAAGATATTACATCCTCACATAACAAAAAATCTGTTCATATTGCATCACTAATTTTATTACATTATAGCTTGGTTTCTATTACGTTTCCCCCTTCACATAACACTTCGGAAACTTTAAATGAATTTTCTTGCAATCAATACTGAAGAACTTCCAGATAGAGCTTTGATTTTGTATGTCGTCTGATAACCGCGACAACATTACAAGAGGCTAACCTAGCAAAAGTTTTCCCAAAAACTGATAACGTTGTATCACCAAAAATATTGCTACGAACCCGCAATGAAGCTTCCCTGGAATGTTACTCTTATGAATGAAAAGAGACATTTATAGATGTCTGTTGGATTACCATTGGAAGTTTAAGCAATGACTCCTGAAACTGACGATGAAATTATCGATTATCTTTGTGACTTTGGCGACAAAATTAAATTTATCGAAAATTCAGGAATTTTTCATGTGACGTCACATTTGGCTGGAAACGCGAAGTCTGAGCTAATTTGCCAGGGAATGTCGTATCTGTCTTTGAAATGCAAAGTATTACTTTGAAGATTTGTCCGCAGTGTGAACCAGTAAACCGGTGAGCTGAATGTTATGTATTGAAAGTGTTATTATTATTAAAAGCGCTATTTTGAATCTGTTTGTGTTCATGATCAGTACAAGTACAGTTTTCTTTATAGTGCTGTTAATGTTCCAAGTTCTACTACTTGTACTTCGCCGTTTCCAGTAAATTTGTGCATAAAAAGCGTCATTTTTCGTTATCCTCCTTGTTGGACTTCTTTTACCATACACTCACAGATAATTGGACGGTTGGATAATTTTTGTAACAATATCCACTCTGAACGCGAGGTAACCGAGTTTAGGGGAATGCAAAAGCAGTTTCCCCCAAAAATTATATTTGGTTGCGAAGACAGAACGAATGAATTTCAAATTTGGAATATAAAAATGACTAGAAAAAACCCCCAATTAAATCTTAGAATGAAATAAAATGCCATCTAAGCTAAAATGATCTAATAAGTCAGTGTGATAAAATATACTTCGATAGATATACTTTAATTTCGAGGAAGCAAAATTTAGAAACCTAAAGAATTTCGTTAAAAAGAAAGAAAAGGAGAGTAACATATTTTTACATTGTTATATTAATTTTAAACCCATGATTCTCGAAATGTGGGCCACTTACTCCAGAACCTAGCTCAAGTTTAATGAATATTATGGCGAAGAGAAAGTTTTGCCTAATGTCAAACTTATAACACATTTCCAGGCAAAAAGTGACGCATACTTCTAACCATAATGCAGTATTCTTAAAATTTTGGAACATTCCAAAAATACGCCATTTTTCACTAGAACACAACGTTTAAAACCCATTTAGCGTTATAGTATAGGAGACGAAGTATGGAACAGCGATTCTTAATTTTGGAAAATCCATGTGAAACCTCTTTGAATTCACAAGTGAAGGACCGTTAGAGGGTAAACGTACACATTGTTCTCAAAGATATCACCCATTCATTCGGGAAGAAAGGGCGTTTTATTTCTCTTTTTGGTTACCCTTCACCCGTTCCGGCGAATCAAAAAGGGTTTCTAGTCAAGATTGACACATTCCACTTCACAAACACACATTTTCCCATTTATTGTTGGTAATACTTTGTTCAAATGTTCAATTGTCAAAGGCAACTTAATTTTAAGAGATATTTTGCTTTGAATGCCTAGTTTAGATGATTTCGTTTTTCTGATGAAGTGTTATAACGGAATATAAATAATATATAAATAATGAATAATATATATGATAAATAATTATCAGGTTCCAATATTCTCAGACTTATGAAGGCCAAATAATCTACCTAAGACAGTCAAAGAGAAACCATTTGTGAATGTAAAATAAATAAACAATAATAACAAAAGGAAAACTATATTGTGTGAGAGAGGCAAGTGTGGCAGAGGTTTGTCAAGAAAAGATAATACTTCTCCAGTTACAGAGGATAAAAAGCTTGGTCAACAAATTGTGAACTAGAACAGAGAAAGAACAAAATAAAAACGTTTTGATATATGTTTTCAGATTTGATTGAAAATTAGTTTACATTATTGTTTACAGAGTATTGCGTTTGCCTTTGAACCCTTATGTGATACAACATTTGTAAACACAAATAGTTACAAATTATAATCAGGGTAAATTTCATGCGTTTGTAAAGTGAATATTACTGTATTATTTTAAATCTTAATTTAGAAAATGCCTCAAGAATTTATGATGTCAAGCTACAATATTACAGAGTTAAACGAGAATCAGTGTTGCGTTTTAAAGACAAAATGATACACATCAAAGAGAAGAAATGTCAAATTCTTTAAACATGCACGACATTGTTCAAAACCATGACAAATCGTTTTTGCTCGTTATTTGTATGTAAACCATTATGTTTTAATTTTTAGTGTCAATCGCGTGTTTCTGAAATTATGCTTTGCTGAAACCATTGTTCTATTTTTCTATATCTTATTTTCCTTCAATTTTAATTAATATTTATCGAAGTAACTTCCCACCTAGAACCTTTTTCGCGAATTAAAAATGAGATAGATTTTAAAGTATAGTAAATATTTTTTTTTAGTTTTATAATTTGCATTGCTTCGCCGGATTGAACAACTGGAAAAGTGCCACCAGGTGTACAGTTTTATGGAGGGAATTGTGATGAACCCAAGTTATCATCTTCTCTTTAACTTTCGTCCTCTTTTTGGACATACTTTCTATTTTTACCATCCAATCAAATTCTACCAACTGACTAACTTTCATTCGCGTATGAACTCTAACTTTCACTCCACCTATAATTCTTTAGTGCGCATTAAGTTCCATTTTCACTCCAGTTCGTTTAATTGCTGCGTAGGTAGATTTTCGGGATTTCCCCTTTTTTCTGGGATATAAAAGCCGATGCTGGCCGCTTTCACTTTGCTTCTTGCTGGATACAATACTCTGCTCTGCACTCTCTTTTCATTACTGCATCGACATGGTTACACAGTATGAAGATACTCAGAATTGAAATAATTACTTCCACAATGGAATTCTTTTTGTATATACCAATGCTTATTCCGAATGGAATTGGGAATTCCGCTTCATATATGTATGCGTGTGCGTGTAATATAACTCAAAGTTCTCTAAAGACACGTTTTAAATACGACAATTTAATTTTATTGTTTATTAACGTCGCACTTAGAACCAATACGAGGGCTGTGACGATGCAATACTTTAATGTTACAATTGAAGAACATTTATAAGCTGTGTTTCTCAGTTATATTTACGTACTTTTATCTGCAATAGAATTGTTCGGAATAATTAACAATTAATTCGATTAATAATAAAAGATAATTCTAACAATCAAAATTCGTCCGATTAAATAAATCTTCAAGTAATCTTACTGTAGAGAAAAATTAAGACTTATAATACTACTGAGAACATCAAAATCCTCTTACAATGAAATTTTAGGAAAAATTAAAATTTTTGAAATTAAAAGCAAAAATTCTTATTCATAGATCGTCTAGTTCAGTCAATTGAGGTGTATCTTGAAAAAAATCCATGCATATACACAATATTTAGCAATCAAATGAAGAAACTCAACTTTTTATAACACCGCAAAATGAAATGATTTGCGTAGATACTGTAACTTTAATTTAGGTAGAAGACAGTCTCTACCCACGTTTCCAAATTGCGCAATGAAAAATGTATGAGTCTTCATTGATTTTCTTATTAGAATGCTGCAGCGCGACATAGACACGTGCATGATGTGTAATGTATGACACTTACGAATATCACAAATTTCGTCTTTCAACATTCCAGTACAATGTTATGTCGTGGAAGGAAAGCTAATGTTCTTTTTGTTTTTATCCAACGTATTTTTCAGCGAAAGATATGAAATAAAGACCCATTAGACTAATATATACCCTTATATAATTCAATACCTTAAGTGTTACTTACTAAAATAAATTAAAATTGTTTCCACATTCTGCATATTGAAAATAATACTAAATTTACAGCTAATACCATCCAAAAAGTGTTCAGAGTAATTCATCAATCTTTTTTATTTTAAAATGTTTTAATAAGCCACATTATTTTTTTTAAAAAAACATTCCGATGAATGCTAAAATTTAAATCAAATTTAAAGATATGTTTATTCCTTAAAAATCGACACCGTCATTTTATTTAATTTCGGATTTTGCTTAAAAAATACAAAAACGAAATAGTACTTTTAAAAGGGAAATGTCACGCTTTTCTTTCCTTCAAAAAACAACAGCCTATTGATTTGGGTAATCATTTTGATTATGAGGTTACAAAATTACAAATTTCATTTTACTTTCGTAGAATTGTTTTAACTGTTAGCAAATACAGTACCATACAAACGAAGAACATTTTGAAATTTCACTATGCACATTTTTATACTGACGTACAAATGTTTCGTATTTAACAATTGTCTCCAATTAACAATTGTTTCGTCAAAAATTATTAAGAGCGGGTATGAGCTTCAGAAAATATTAATAAAAAAAAAACGTTGTTTTGTTCTGCTAATTAATCACTTTACAATAATTCCTGAAGATAACTTTTTTTTACTTTTTTTAATTACTTTAACTCAAATAACTTCCGTTATCAGATAATCAATGAAAAAAGACAGCTTTGAAAGAACTGAATAGCAGATTAAAAGTTCATTCAAAAGTCGTAGAACAGAATTGATATCACGATTCGATATAAAATGCTCTCCTATAAAAAAAAGTATCGCATTAATAAGAGAGAAATTAACAATCTAAACGTACTCTTGACAAACTAATTTGTTCAGATTACATAATTCATTGAACAGTCTATTTGTCAACTATTTTTCACATCAAATATAATTGAACAGTCTATTTGTCAACTATTTTTCACATCAAATATAAACAATCAGAAACTTAAAACACAGCAATACACGGATAATCCCTTCAGAAAGCATTAATTTTATCACAGTTTAGTAATACGTCGGTTAGTAATATTTCAAAAATGAAATGAACGAAAAGGTATTCAATAAGTCAAAAAGCTGTTTCATTTTAATTGCTCATTGAATTGCCAACTGGTACGAGGAGACGGAGGTGGGGGGGGGGGGGAGGAATTCAAAACATAAAAAACACAGACGAAAGTAAAAAATAATTACGATGGTTAAATGAAATGGATGTTTAACTAACCTTGTAAAAATGTTATGTTGCAATTAAAATATAAAAAAAGTTTTTTGAACAAAAATATTTCGAATAATAAGTGTTAGAAAATTCGAGACCAAAATACTTTTTAATACATTTCGATGAATTTGACTATCTTGTTGAGTTCAGAATAGTTTAGGAAAAAATGCTCAAAATTTTCATACGTATCCTAACATAGCAACATAAATTACAATTTAAAATGTCATATACCTGGAGAGATAAATTTTTGAAATCCTTTAAGAATTAAAAATTACCTTGAAAAGTGAAATTTTTATAAATCTCACTGCAATCGTAAGGAAATTAATAATAAAAAAAACCAAGAATTCTTTGATAAATTAAGCTCCACTGACTCTTTTCTTCAACGATATTTGTTCAGCAAAGATGTGTCCAGAACAAAGGTAGAGTTTTGACACATTTCTCCTTGTATAGCAGCTGATTTAGATAGCATAACTACTCATATTCTTTCATTCTCCACAATGGCAATAATGACAGTGAATGCGTGTACAGCCAATAAAGGTATTGATTGTCTTGGAGACCTTTAGTTATGTAACAGGTCGATTGAAAAGTCCCCGGCCTGACACATAGATGGCTCTACTAGAATTAAATCCATATATTTTTTAGTTAGCCCTAACCCTCAAAAGATGCGTGTATAAATTTGACAGCTGTCGGATCATTAATTTGTGAATTATAGCATTTTGAGTGAAGCAACTTTAGCTATTGTGAAAAAAATGGATAAAAAGGAATTTCGCGTGTTGATAAAATATTGCTTTTTGAAGGGAAAAAATACAGTTGAAGCAATACAGTTGGCTTGATGCCGGATACTGCCCCAGGAAAATCAACCATCAAGGATTGGTATGCTAAGTTTAGGCATGGTGAAATGAGCACCGAAGACGGTGGACGCCCAAAAGAGGTTGTTACCGACGAAAACATTAAAAAAAATCCACAAAATGATTTTGAATGACCATCAATTGAAATTGAATGAAATAGCAGACACTCTAAAGATATCAACTGAACGTGTACATCATATCATTCACGAATAGTTGGGTATGAGAAAGCTCTGTGCAAAGTGGGTGCCGCGCGAGCTCACTTTTGACCCAAAACAACGACGAGTTGATGATTCGGAGCAGTGTTTGAAGATGATCAAGCGTAATAAACCCGAGTTTTTGCGTCGATATGTGACAATGGATGAAACATTTCACTCCAAAGTCCAATCGACAGTCATCCGAGTGGACTGCACACGATGAACCTGCTCCAAAGCGTGGGGAAAACGCAACAGTCGGCTGGCAAGGTTATGGCGTCTGTATTTTGGGATGCGCATGGAATAATTTTCATTGACTACCTTGAAAAAGGAAGGACCATCAACAGCGACTATTACATAGCGTTATTGGTACCGTTTGAAGGACGAAATCGCCGAAAAACGGCCGCATTTGAAGAAAAAGAAAGTGCTGCTTCACCAAGACAATGCACCGTGTCACAAGTCAGTGAAAACGATGGCAAAAATCCATGAATTGGGCTTCGAATTGCTTCCTCATCCACCGTATTCTGGCCCCCAGCGACTATTTCCTGTTCTCAGGTCTCAAAAGAATGCTCGCTGGGAAGAAATTTTCGTCGAATGAAGAGGTGATCGCCGAAACTGAGGACTATTTTGAAGCAAAGGACAAATCGTACTACACAAATGGTGTCGAAAAGTTGGAGGGTCACTATAATCAGTGTATCACCCTTGAAGGGAATTATGCTGAATAAAAAAAAACTAATTTTGCCAAAAAAATGTGTTTTACTATGGTAGGCCGCGGACTTTTCAATTGACCTGTTATTACATTAAAACCGAGTTTGAGAAGCAATCCACATGTCAACAAGATTTCAAACTAAAGTTCACCCAAGAAAGAGCAATTCGTCAATTAATTTGTATTATGGATACAAAATTTGTTCTGCATAACGGGCAATCTAATTTATTCCACGTTTTTTAGAAGTACATATAAAAAGGAATTGAAATTTAACTCAAAAAAGAACACAAAAGAAATAAGTCATAACAAATAATATGATTTGTTATTTAAATAATTGTTCGTAATCAAAATAAGTAAATTCATTCGCAAAGAACTTCCTTCAGGTCAAAATAATTTTGAGAAACAATTAAAGCTATACTAGATCACATTTAGGCGGTCAATCACAATTTTCTTCCTTGTTAGAACTTTTAAGTCCACCAAGAATTCGAAAGCTTGAGCTTCTTTGATATTAATTCCATCGAGAAATACGAGTAATAATTTTTCTTTACTGTACCCCTTGGTCATACACTTTTTCTAGATGTGTATCCTGGTCATGACAAAAAGTTTAAATGCACCCTCAAAAATGTCGACACGGCGTCAAATATTTCTTTCATTTTGTTACAAGTCTTCATTTGTGACTAATCCAATAAGAATCCTTCAAGAAAGACTAGGAGTGATTATTGAGTTACCTTTTATAATTGATAAGTCAACGAGTATAAATAAAATTCCAGAAACGGTCATTTTAATAAAGACCTTTCTGTTGTTCTTTCGGTGTATTACGGGTAAAATATACGAATACAAGGAAAAATATTTATGCCTTTATTATTCGAAGTGAAATTACAGTAGAATTAAAATCTTAATTACATACACACCGCTGCTATTTTAATTAAATCATTCGGATATTATTTATCACGAAGCTTATAGTTAGATGGTAGTCATGTTTGTAATTTTAGTAAATTGGACAATAATTCAGTTACACTTCCTATATAAATTAATCTTCGGTTTTACTCAATTTATTTGCAGAATTTCAAGCATGTTGCTCAAGCATGTATTTTGGTTACCGTCGCTTATGAAAAATTTTATACGTCATTTTTTTTTTTTTTTTTTTTTTTGTCTGTCCGTGAATCATTCGCGCAACAGGAAACTATGTTGAAGTGGGATTTTTCAAGACGTTGTTTTTATAAGAAACACTTTTCTCTACTCACTTCATATTAATTATGGTGATTTTGTTTTTCTTCCACTCACATATGAAGCTTTCACCAACACCAAGCATCCTAGCTGCAGCGCAATTTCCGTTTTCTTTCGGAAATTGAATGACTGCCATTTGAAACTAGCACTACCAAATGGCAGGACACACATTTACTACTAAAAAGAACACTATTTCATCTGAATTTCGATTACAGCAAATGCAATTAACAATAGTCTTCAAAGCTTACTTTAAAATCAAGGCTTAAAATGACTGGAGAAAGAGAATAAATCTGACGCCTGATTTCGCGAATTCATTCCGGGTGGGAAGTGCTTGTTTCCCCCCCAAATTGTGTCTCCCTTTACTCGAAAATCTGCAATAACATCCAAAAGTCTGGGAAATTACTTCGAAGGCATGACTTCAAAAGATAAGAGAGTCGCACATGCACATTTCAGGTTTCTTCGTAACGAAAAGGGTGTGCGTTTTACGGATAATATTCCTAAAATTCAAAATTGGTGTTTGAAACTGTAGACACGCGTTATACGCAGAAATATACGGTGTTCTAAAATTACAGCTTGCAAAATATAATTAAATTTAAGCTTACATAACATAAGACATATTGAAAAAAAAGTTTTATATTATTTGGATATTTAGAAGCTATGCACGTGCAGTTAAATTAGATTTCCTGAACATAATATTGATTATAATACTCGGTAACCTATTCATTTAAATTGCAAAGCACATTCTGAGATCCAAGTGACTTCACTACATGCAAATGATGAGCTTTCCCCCCTCCGGCAACAATAAATGACGCGCAAATGATGAATGCGTAATTGGCTACTGGAAAAAAAAAAGTTTAATTTTACAGGATTAAGTGCAAAGAGTTTTTTTCGAGTAAAATAATTTTTAGTAGTGGTTTCATTGCAAAATTAGCTTGCGCACTTACGATCGTGTTTGTGATAAACAATTAAGTTTTCCCCAAGAGCAAAACGAAAATAACCAACCTGCGTCATTTTTAAAGTTATTTTGCAGAATAGAAAATACACAAGGTCAGTTCACATACAATGGGTTTCTTGAGATTACAGAGAATAAGGTATATTATTTCATGAAATATCTTAAGCAGAACTGTAATTAATGTGATTTAAATGTAAAAATCATATTAAAATCTATGTTTTTAGGAAAAACTTTTTTTTCAAAATATAAATTTAAAAAGGAATCAAACTTTATATATTAGTAACTGTGATACTGAATGCGAGTTTCAGTAGCTTCAGAGATCTTTTTAATAATAAATACGAATCAATTACAGTCTTTACGCAGCATAAAATAGTTTAAAAGCTTCCATTTAATTTTTGAAAAGGGAATTTTCAAAGAAAATCATAAGAGAAAAATTAATTTTTCGAACAAATTTAAAACATGATCTTAATTCATTTTAATTTAAAATTGAGTAGAAAGCACTATAATGCATTTCTTTATTCTTTTTTCCCTTTAAATTCATCAAAATATATCATTTTTATTTTAAAGTATACATTTCTCGTATTATCATACAAATTTTAAAAGCAATTTTCAATATTATTGGTATAAATAGAACGGAAAAACATTACCCTTCAGAAAATCTTGTAAAATTAACATACTGAAATAAAATTAAAATTTATAATATAGTAAGATAAAATAATTCGAAAATTATAAATTGTTAAGACGATTTCAAATGAAATTCAGAGATAAGTCTTCAAATTTCATTTAAAACCATTTTTTCAATTAATACATAAAATTTAGAATTTCAATTAAAAGTTAATAAATACGTCAGATAATTTATACTCTGTTTTATACATATATCCTTCAATTTTCTTCATTACCAATAATTTCGTCTACTCTTAAGCAAAAAAAAAAAAAAAATATAATTTTATGATTTTTTAACAAACAACTGAGACGCTTGAATTTTTGAAATTTAAATGTTTTCTATTAAAAAGTAAATGTTTTTTTTAAAAAAAAACTTTTAAAATAAACTCATATCTACATACGAATATATATATAATCTTTCAAAATTTTTTTAAAGGAATCTGTTCCCAAAAACAAATGACAACGCATACGTATATAAATACAAATGACAGCGCATAGGTATATAAATACTAAAAAAAGGATTACGTTTAAGATGCATGTATAAGTAATTTAATAGTCTTTTATAAAGATGAGGATCACGATTTCTCAGAACTGAGATTCATTCTCTACTTACTATTCGGATTTATAGATGCCTACATTAAATCAATCATGTCATGTAAAAAAGCATGATCTCATGCAAGCACGATTTGTACGTATATGATAACAAGAATATTGAAAATTTGACGAATGTATTCATTGCCTCTGAATAATTTCTGAATTTATACTTACATAACTTAATTAACTATACAAACTTCCATTTTTTTTATGCAATAGAACGCACGTAGTTTTGTATAATATAAAGTAAGAAGGGGGGGGGAGAGAAATTAAGAGTATTTTAATATTTTATTTGCAATGGTCATTGACTGATTCAGTAATGAGACATAATATACTTAAAACGAGAAGCTTTTCAATTCTAACAGTAAATATAAATCAAGGAGATTTTTCATACATGTATAACTGGCTCGGAAAAAACTTCTTGGAATTATTTATTCTTGCAAATATGTTAGAATAATTTTGAAAATTAGTAAAATTTGTCAAGTAGGCTTTTTAAAAATTTTCGATGATTAAAGTAAAGTAACTGCATTTACCGAGCATTATATATAGTAATTCAGAATGATTTATAATTTTCAAGAACCTTTCTTTTTTCGAAAAAAAAAAAAAAAATTGTCTTTAAGGAAATATTTTTTAAAAATTTAAAACAAACGAAGCGTGCTGCGCTGCTGTAACCGGTCTTCACGTGCTGGAACACGTGGAGTTGTAAATGCTAAGCTGGAAAATCTCACACACAGCCACTATTCAAAACGGTTGGGTCAGTGACATTTTCCGCCTTTCCTAGCTAGGTCACCCAACACGAGCAGACGAATATTATTCTTTCACATTTTTTCGTCTGGGCTGTAAAAAAAAAAAAATCATTTTCGGTCCATTGTATGCTAAACTAAAGAGGTTATCTTTGATAGTAAACAATCGTATGATCTTAATGATTCATTTAAAAGTAGAAGATCTTTGAAGACAAGTTCGAGGTTGAAACTAAGAATAAATCTGGCCAACATCCCACTAGGCCAGTGTCAAAGTCTTCCTAATACGAAGTCGGCACAAAAATTAAACGCTGAGTAAGAAAGTAATTCGATCGAACGAATATCAACTCAGAAAATGGCAGAATTGAATCCACAATTAGTGTGAGCAGGAAATGAAATTTGATAAAACTTTATTTCCTGATTTGTCTTCAGAATTTTCATCAAAACGACTGATTTCAAGTCTTGTTTGAAGCAGCCAGAACAAAAAAAAAATTATCTTAAAGAAAATTAGTTTTAAACTGTTATTCAAATAGGAAGATAAGAAACACTAATTATTCCCCCCTCCCCTCCATCAAAATAAGATTGGGGAGAGAGAGAGAGACAGAAATGAGTAAGAATTCAATGCCAGTAAATGATTCAAGCGCATAATTGACTCAGTCACTCGAACAATAAGTTGAAACGCCCCTTCTATTACCAAAACCATTAATCTTGAATAGACGCATTATGTAATCAAAAATAATTTTAAAAGGAAAGGCGATGTTTAAAATATTTTTATTATCTGTTGAGATGGAAAAATGAAAAATACATGAAAATAAAAAATAAAAAAAATAAAAAGCTATGAAATTTATTACTTCCAAACTTCAATTTCAAAATAATTTCTTTTTTTTTTTAGAAAAAAATAAATAACATTATATTGCACATTTAAGAGAAATTGGGTTGAATTCGTAATCATCTGAAAATGTTTTTGTTCATTTAGCACTTTTAGCAGACAGGAGTCATCAATATGAAAAATACGTATACTTGTACTTCCGATTTTTTTATGTTTCTTTAAAACCATTTAATATAAATAAAGTCCACTGCATAAATCCACGATCAAAATGTACAAATAGACAGACGGCGATGCGAAAACACTGAAATATTAGGAGTTGATTGCAGACATTCTGAATGCTTTTGTCACAGTTACAGCTACTTTTTTTAGCGGTTGAACGATTGCTCAAAAATTACGAAATTCGATTTGAAAATTTTCTAAGCGTAATAAGGACGAAATTATTAACAGGCACTTTTTGTAATAAATAACTCGGTTCATAAAAGAAATTAATAAAACATTGAGTTTATCAGTTTTAACACGTTCGAAAGAATAAACAAATGTTCACAGAAACAACATATTTTATTCCTTCAGAACAAAAAGTTGAATATGATTGCGATTCAAATTCATGCAGTTTATGAAGACAGTCAATGCTTCATGTAAATTTGAGACTTAAATAATGGGTTTCAGATCAAGTCAATTAACTGTTATCAAGACTTGAATAGTCATATTGTAAAGATTCTAAGAATATCTCTATAAAAATATGAAATAAATTAGTCAGCTATGTCTAATTAATAGATCCACAAGATTATATCAGAGATCGTGATGACACACACATCGTAATAAATTACAATAAAATATTACTAATTCGCACAATAGAGAGAAGAACTGTTAAGTGTTGCAACCACAGAAACATTATTTAGCATTTGCTTCCTTCATAGTGTATAGTGTTAATAAGTTCTCAATCTTTCAATAGTTGAAAAAAATATTTCTGGAAACATTAATCACAACAGAATTAAAAGGCAAGAGTTGATTGAAACCAAGGTCACCATTTATTTGCGATTAATGACAAAAGATTAATTCTGATAGCCAAGAGACATCACTTCGGATTTCAGCACATTTTCTTGGGAACAGACGGTTTCTCAGTTTCCCAGTAATAAATTGGATTTCCAGAATCACTCGACTAATAAGGCTTAAAAATAAATAAGGTTTCAATTACTAAAAGATTTTGACATTCTTCGTCTGAAGAATTGGTAAGATTTCAATTTAATGTGAATCATAATGCGCAAAATTAAAAAGAAATTTATAACAACATCCAAGAATTATAATTTAAAAGAAATATTTATTTAATGTTTTATAAAAAAAATAGGTTTGAGAATTAATATTTACAAAGAGATATTTATCTATGCGGCATATATATTTCTATTAAAAGGCGACTAAAAGTCTCATAAAAAGTTAGATTTGAAAATATAAAACTTCATAAGACAACAATCGCTGAAGATAAACGGATATACGCAAACATGCGAACAGCCGTGCAACACAAACAAAATTACAAGTGTGTAGGGCAATACCCCTTTTATTTACATAACAAACATAGCGCACGAATATTTTGTTTCGCATTTCAAGCACTAAAGTTTGAGGAAAAATCATGTTTTTGACTTCTGGGAATAATGCAATAATTTTTCTTTACATATAACAAATATTGATTTCAAAGGCATCACTTGAAAGTGTATAATCGAGAAAAAGCAGTTGGATTCCTTAAAGCAAAACAAAATTTCACTCCAGTGGCCACACTAAAAAAAGCGCCAAAAAGTTAAAACGAGCCCGCTGAAGGTGGAAATTCTCAGTGAACATGCCAGGGAACAGGAAAGGAGCTCCACGCTTCCAGAAGAAAAATGCGAGCTTCTAACAAAAAAGAACAGTAATCTTACTCCAGACCAAATACGGCAGATATGGCAACCACTATTAGAACTACCCTTATTTGTCAAACTGTTTCTCTGTGGTTAAATCATGTTGGTTCATACGTATAGAAGTCAGTTACATGCATTGCATTACAAACAAGCAATTTTAGAAGAGATTATGTTTGTTTAATATGTTCATTCGTTGAAGTCATCAACCGTGTTTCAGAGTGATGCTTTCCTACGAATCTCCATTATCAATTAAGCATGATTTTGGAAGCCAGTTGCAGTGGGGACAAAAGAAAACTCTTGACTGTCACCAAAATGAAGTTTGTCGATATGGCCGAGAAGTTACGATGGAAACGGGCATTTTTGCAAAACTACAGGGTATATCATGTATTATTTAAATATAGCAGCAATACGAAGAACAGTGGATCCAGATATTATATTTATGGATAATAATAAACAAACTCCATGTAGATTCTATTGAAGCTATATAAAATAAATACATTTTGAAATAGGAAATGTTAATGTGAGAGAATTAAAGTCAGAACTTAGTAGTATGTGCACTTGGAAACAGAATAAGATCTACTTTGCTGTCTAGGATATAAAAACTAGAGCTAATGTTCGATTAATCCAGAGGTCAAGATGCTTTTCACTCATGCTTTCAGAAAGTTATTATTGAAAATTAAATATCGCACATATACATATTTTCTATTCTCTCAACTTAAATTTTAATAACGAACTTTCGCCTTTCGCAGATACGTTTGTTATCGGAAGTCTCTACCTAAAACCGTACAAGGACTTAAAATCATCTTGACAGACAAATGGGCCAAAATTCATCCTGATCTCATCACTAATTTAAACGAGAGCATGCATAACAGATACCACTAGTGCGTCAGTGTCATTAAGTTAGCATTAATAGTTACAAGAAATCTAAATCATGGAATCGTCTAACAATTGTCAGGTGTTTTAAAATAACAATTATTATAATATCATGTTTGAATTAAATTATCTTTAATGTATTTAATAAAATGCCCAATTTAAGCAAAAATAATAACAAATCAATGCGCAGAACAGAAATAATTATACATTTTTTTTTCCAAAGACAAATTCTCAATGAAACAAAAGACAAATTTTTCTTCAGATAAGAATAAATTTCAACAATAATTTTTATAATTATTTCATGTTTTGGCTATGTAAAATGTTAAACAATCCCATTGTTTAAGAATAATATAAATATCTCCCAATTTTATTATTAATTTATAATTCTTTTACAATTTAAAATAAAACTGTGCAGGAAAGGTTTTATTTATTCTCAACAATATAAGTTGCCACTTTATGTGATCTTGTCAAATTAAAAGATATGTATAAATGAATGAGCTTTGACAAGGCCAATGGTGTTTTCAAAGTTAATTCATTTATGTTAATTTGAAGTTTGTTATTCATTCATTAGGTTCTGTCCGGTCATAAGTTACGAGAATTTCTTTAAAATATAATCAACGATGTAAGTACAGAAGCTATCGCATATAAAAATGTTTCTAATTGTTGAACATTTTTTTCTATATCATAATAATTTTTATAAAATATACATGTTCTTCTATTTTCACTTTAAAAAGAACAAATACTTAAAATGGCATATGCTTTAAAGTACTTTTGGGGGGAAAAAATTACATTTTTTTACAAAATGCATGATATAAATTTGAATGCAAATTAAAGAACAGTTTTTCAACGGCTGTTGAATGAAAATTCAAATCGAATAAGAAATAATCCTGCACTCATAAAAAAAATAACTAAAAAAGATAAAAGCAATCTCATAACAATACATAGCAAAATTTTAAAATTTTGACTCAAGGGTCAAACATGAAATAGAAAAGTTGTCTGCAGATAACCACAAACTTAATTCGGTACACATCACACATCTGTTTTCATTACAGATACTAATCGATACTTTTTCCTCTATCCCAATCAACTACATTCTGTAATCCTACATGCGAATGAAATTACAGCCGGACATCTCACAGTCACGATAAGAAACCATCACCCTTTTACCTGGTGTCGTTAAGTCAGTCACGATGACAGCTGAAGACATTCGCAGCAGTTTCTTGCCTTTTAAGATGTATATGAACAGCTTTCTTCGCTATTTTACTAGAATGCGTTATTGCGCCACACTATTAAAATAATCCCCTCACAAAAGGAGAAAGTTTTTCTAGTACCGGATTCAAAATTTCAATAAACATGCTGATAAATGTGTGACATTCATTAAGGAATGGAGAGTAATATTACTCTAGAGACAAGGAATTCGTTAAAAGTTATGTTTTCAAAATTGTACGATCAATAGAAGAGAGGGAAATCCTAAGATTTTTTTAATGCTTTTAAATAAATATACAGAAATTCAAACAATGATTAGAATTCTAAACTTTCATACAAATAAGTTAGGAATAATTTTTTTAATTGAGAATTTGAGAATTGAGAATTTTTAAATAAAAAATTTAGACTAATTTTAGATCTAATTTTGAAATTATGACATATCTATACGTAAGGAATTTGAAGCTAATGCTATATGCAGTACTCCGGATAAAATGCATGTCAATTTGCTTTCCAATATCATAAATTATACTATTTATCCTATATATGGTTAAAATCCTTAATTTTACATTTATAGAAATTTCAAGATATACAAGAATGAAGGATTTAGTTACTGTAACTAATTTTTTAAGATTTGAAAAATCTTATATAATTGAAATTATATGACTAACGGCATAAATACTAGACAAAATACAACTGATGAATCTGAAAAGATCAAAATCAATTTTTCACAAAATCAAATTTCAGAACTCAGTTTTTAAAGGGATTTCACAATTTTAAATGCTAACAAAATTAAATTAATGCTGGTAGTAATAATATATCAAAATCGTACATAAAAAAGTTTTAAGAATTTGCATTAATAATTAAAAGCTATATTGTATCAATATATCCAGGATTATGAGTAAAGTAAATGTGATAAAATAAGTAATAAAATGAGAATACTTTGCAGCTAATGCTACATAGAAAATGAATTGTGTAACAAAGGTAACTTAAATCAGCAGTTGGATAAAAGCAAGTCAACTCAACAGTTTCACGGGGTGCATTTTAAACACTCTTTAAAACTACGACACATTAATAATAATAAAAAAAAAGGTTTTAGTTTTACAATTGCGAGTATCTGTTTTCTTCTAAATACATATTATTCTTTTTATATATATATCAACTGCGGGTAATGTTGGCGACTGGTAATTTCGTTCTGATTTCATTCTCAGACATATTTTTTAAATTAAACGGATAGATAACTTATATGCATGTTAAAATTTTATAAAATCGAACAAAAGTTGCCATCAAATTTCTGCTCAAGCGTTAATTTTCACACACACATAAGAAGAAGAAAAATAACACATTTATATCGTACATATTTATACGTATAGCACATTTCTATTATAACACAAAAACTCTTATAAACTTTCTAGATATATGAGGAGGTGTACTTATAAATAAATCTTTCAGCGACACAAATAAAGTGACACCGGAAAATGAGTGATAGATCGATAAGAGAAAGGTGAAAAACGAGGACAGAGCATTCTAGATCTTACGTCACTGGGAGTAATACCCGTGATAAATATACATTACAATGAGGTCAATCAACAACGAAGTTTTAATTGGAAAAATGCGATGACAATATTTCTGCACTTTAACTATACTCAAGAATATAACAGACTCAGACTGCAATATATTATTTAACTGAGCTGAATCAAATCCAACCGGACTGTCAATTTTTTTTAAAAAAAAATGAATACATAGAGTCTTTGCATTCAGTTTGACAACACTTTTTTTGACGTATCAAATAATGTACAAAAATCTCTATTATGCATTTTCTTAATAGAATGATACAATAATAAATGGCGAATAATAGTATAATAGGGGTAGAAACAAACAAACAAAAAACAGTAAATTAACTGTAAAAAGTTTGCTTCTATTATTCGACATATTAAAATGACAATTGCAAAAACTAAATACTTCATCGAACAATCAATTTTAAAAATGTGAAAATCACTTGCGAAATTATGAGAAGTTTCATTCAACATATATATACAGATTCATTTAATAGAATACTTTTTCAAGTAACGTCAGGTTTGAGGTAGGAGAATGACATACGCTAAAAAAAATATACGTTTAACATGCGTAGTAGTATTCTTCCTGTAAGCAAATGTTATTTTTGTAAACATTAACACTTGGAATACATCCAGTAAACGTTCCAACGCATACAGAAAAAATACTGATTTTTTTTTCTCTCTTTCTTTTCCTAACTTGACTGAAAGTTTCGAGTCATTTTACAAAAATTAAAAGCTAACATTCAATTTTCCAGTTCCAGCTCATCAGTCACAAGAAAACATATTCAGGAAATGATTTTATCATGTTTCATCATTAAAAATGAATTATCAAAATAAAAATGAAGAGTACAGATAATAATAAAGTTTTTTTTGAAAAAAAAAAGTTTTATTTTACAGGTTATCAAAATACCACGTCATTTTCTTTGATTGTATTACTTGTGTAGTTGTACAACAGTACATAGTTCAAGAACAATGCCTCACTTCAGTTGCACTGGCTCATCTCAGGAAAAAATTCCAATTCCTCCTAATTCATCATTACAATATATCTATTGTAACTTAAACTACACTAGTCACACGTTCTCTTTGATGTGTCATGTTTCATACTGTTAAAAGGAAATTGGAACAAATTTGTAGCAATTTATTCCGATAGTCTATCTTTACAATAAACTTCTCTCACTGGCATTTCTAAGCTTAAAAAAAAACACTAGCAATAAATCTCATACGCTTACAAAGCCCCTCGTCCTTTTTTTTTTTTAATTATTATTATTATTAAAATAAGAAGCATTAGTTAGTTTTTTCATAATATTCAAACACAAATTGTATGCTTTTGTACGTATGAGGTTTTAAAAATCTTGTTAAAACATGTATTTTTTGACTTTTTCTTTCCCCTCAAACACAACGCTTTTATACAAATTTAGAGATGATTGATCACGAATTTCTCACATAGGAATACTTTAGAATAATTTCACGAATAACTCATTTTTAATTTAACAATCAAATACGTTTAGCTAAACTATTAACAAATTCCTGAGATGTCATATACATACAATTAAAAAACAAATCACAAAGAAACTAAGATCATTTAGATGTTTTAAATAAGAGTAATTAGCGTGTATGGCACAGCCAAGAGCAATAGCAACATTAATATAGATACTTCCAGTAACGTATAGTACAAAAAAGTAAACAAGCTCTACTTTAATACTTTGTACATAAAAAACACAGTATATTTAAATATATTTTCGAAGGTTCCAAATCAATGTAATTTTTATTCAAAATCATTTCTCAGTCAATGTTATGTTTGATTCAAAAGAAAAATTACAGTTCAAAACTTAATTTAACTAAAACATGTCACACGCGAACATCAAAACTGAGTCAGTCGAAAGCTATAAGACATGAATAATTTAAAGAGACTCACCTTATCGAACGAAACACCATGTCAGAACTCGAAATGCTTTTCCAAGAGCCGCTCAGGTAATCCCTGCAGATCCGGTACGCCTGATCCCTCATCTTCTTCACTTGATAGGTAGGAGCCGAACTACTGCAAGAAGCAGACATAACAGTCAATCAACTGGGAGAAATAAACAACTACAGCAGAACGGGAGAGATGGTGTACCACACAGCCGCTCAGAGAAATTGCGCAGATGCGCTGCGGGACAGAGACAGAAAAATGAACAGCGCGTGGAAGCAAGCTAGCTGGTCGCGCGAGAGCGAGGAAAAATAAATCGGTTGGTCCAGTCGATTACTCGATGTAGGAGGAATGGGTACTGGGTGAGAAGCGGCCACAGAAATTCTGGATTTGGAGAACGGGAAAGGAGGTGCAGGGGGTGATGCCAACGTGGCACCCTTTGCGCAATTCACTCAGAATAAGAATTGCAATGCTGCACAATTTATACGTCATTTATGTTATTGATGATGTACATCACGGTAGCCAATGCAATAATTAATTTTATCTACCGTGTTCTTCAAAGAATTCATAATTCAGCGTTTTATTAAGATTGAGAGCATTTACATTTTAAAATCGTGACTCTATACGTAATTCAGAAGTGGGAGGGGAAGAAGTTTCAGGCAATAAAAACAGCAAAGAATTGAAATTTAAATGTAAATCAGTAACATTTTCTTAGAATACAGAGTTGCTGGCAGATATGAAAAAGTGGATATTAATTTGTGTCATCTCACTAAATTTAGAGGGAAAGAAGTCGAGGTAGTGAAAACGAATACAGATAGGTAAGAAAAATAATACAAAGTAACGGTAAAAAGGAAAGAAAAATGATGATACATGAGCTACAAAAAAAAAAAAAAAAAAAAAAAAAAAAGGAACAGAAAAATGTAATCGTAAAGTGAGGCATGAGAAATGAAAAAAACTTGGCACGCAAGCATAACGGATAAAAAAAAACTATTTTGACGGAATATCTGTGCAGTTACTATGCTATAATATTCAAATGCAAATGTTCAAAAGAAAAATTCACATCAAAAAGTTTTTGCAAAAATTTTAATAGACATATCTTTTCTTAAATTAAAATCTACATACATCTATTTATTATAACTTTTGTCGGATTTAATTGCAGACATTAAAAATATTTTCGATAAATTTGATTCTTAAAACAACTCTTCTTAAACGAAATGTGACATGCTTTCTAGATTGTGAAAAAGAATGTGTGAGATTAAGTTTAATGGCGCAAGAGCCAGGTACGGCTATGCTACGCCATACAAGGTATAACCATGTTCTAGATCTTTGAGGGGGAAATGAACGGTATCCAGGGGAAGCGTCACCCATGTTTACCAATGACAGCAAACCTTATGGGAATATACAAAGCTTACTAGGGTGCCTCCGGTGAGTGATGCCCACACTTACTTAAAGGTAAGCCCCTGAGGGCCTGTGAAAAAGAAATTGCAATTTGTACTGAATGAAATTTTACCGTTTATAGGGGAAGTTTTACTAAGTTTTGTGAAAAGTAATCATTCTGTGAAGAAGCTATATATGAAATTCTTAGAGATTATAATACTATTTATTTTTAAAGTGCAATCTTTCTCGATAGAATGAGAAACCTCTATGTTGATTACAGTCGTTGTTAATAGGTATAACAAAACTCCATTCAGAGATAAGACAGTTTTCATCAATTCCAACAAAAACTTTCCGATTGTTTTTTTTTTAAAATTTGTCGTTTAATTACACCCTGTATATATCTGCATGACATTCTAACCAACCCCGCCCATATTATTTACGATTTACTGACGCTCTCTGCTGAATATTAATCATTTGTTTGTAATGTAAATACATAATGAGAAAGCGCTGAATTACTTTTAATCATATACTGAACAGAATTTCGAAGAAGGTGCAAGTCTTTTGCAAGAAAATTTTTTTGGAAAGTAATAATTCATCAAGATTTTAATACATATATGAATCCCTAGTCTCTTAAAAACTATTCCATACGCGCTGATACCCCATAATTTTATTCTAATGCAAATAAAGACATTGACTGCATTCGCAATATTTTCCTTCAGTATCAGTAAAATCTCTTTTTGATTTCATAAATTTAAAGAAATCACCATGTCCATAATTTTCTTTACGATAAGAAACAATAAAAATACAGATTTATAGCATTTTCATAACACTATGCATTAATAATGTTCCCGACACTTCTTACCATGGAAAAATCTAGCTCAATTCGCTTGCTTATCACAAATGCTGCAATAAGCAATTTATTATAAATATACAGCACGTGTCGCACTTCTTGAGTAGAGAAGATAACCATAAGTTCTGCTTATTCTAGAACTTTTTGACACCAGTATTTAAATAACTACCTCCTTATTATATCATACTTACGCAAACCCGGTAGACCAAAAACATTTACCTCCCCCTGCCGCCCCGCCCCCCATTTTCAGCGACTCCATTCGAGCATATGTTGCATCATAAGATGTGTGTGTGGCCACTAAATACACGTGTAAAATAGATTTTTTTGAAAATTTTAAATTAGAAACAAAAACGAGTTTTTTAATTTATGAAGCATAAGACAACATTTTCACGCTCATAAGATTTTATAATATTTTGTGAATATGGATTGGATAAAGGTGAACATTTTAGTGAAACAAATTTCACGGATTGTACATTTATTTAAATTTACGATTTTTTTACTGAGTCCAAATTATTTAATATGAATGGGTGATACACCAAGTAAAATGTTAATTTGGTTGGGATTTTTTTTAAGACTTACGTCGCACTAGAAGCAATACGAGGGCTATTGGCGATGGACCTCGTAATTTTGAACCTCGGTCAAGTGACGAGAATACCTGAGCTGGCCCCCCCTTTCCTAGCTTCCACACCAAGCCAACGGAACGACTTAGAACCACGACAGAATTAACGTGCATCAGCCCCGGCTACATGGCGAGTCTCTAGTGGCATCAAGGCTCGAACCTATGATTTGACGGAAACCGCCGGCCACGAGTTCGCTGCCTTAACCAATAGGCTACGGAGGCCACTAAGTAAAATGTTATAGGAAAAAAATTATACAATAAAGGGGAAAAAATCGTGTAACGAATTAATGGATACCAACAAAAATAATAGACAAATGTAACGATATCATTATTGATCAGCCAATTGTAAGAAAAGAGCGACATTTATAATTACGGTTAAAAAAAATCAGAAAAATTACATGCAAAAATTAAAAAAAGATTCAGAATATTTTTCACATATAAATTCCCTGAAAGCATTTTACTGAAATATCTCCAAAATATTTTTAAAAGGACAACACGTAAGATAAAAAAGAAAATTATTTTAGATATATAAATTATGGTATCTGTAAAAGATTGGTTATATATTATACATGACATTCGATTTTCGAGATCGGCGACAAATAATACACAATTCAACACTATAAGTTAAATCTGTTTCGTCAAAAAATCTCAAATTGTTTCATTGTTTATAAAAGTAATATGATTTTCAAAGTCAGCAGAGCAAAAAATAGCTTTATAGCTTAAAGAAATATTTAAAATAACTTGTATGTTTTGCAATCCCTTTATTGAATAAAATTAATAACCTAAATTTTAATTCATTTGCAAAAATGCAATCTCAAAACAGCTGCAGGCAAACAAAAAGAATAAATATCAAATAAAGAATTGAGTAGCCACACATTTTCATTAAAAGCATAATTGAAAAATTACAGCAACGCAGTTTTCTTTTCTTTTTTTTTTTTTTTTTTCTTTCAAATTTTTGATCAAGAAAATTTATTGTAATAAAAATCTTATTAGAGAGGAATAACTAATTATTAATATAATTATAATAACACCGGTAAAAAACGAGTTTTTTAAACATGGTTTTTCTTTTACACTTCACACTATACGTAACATAATTTTTTAAATCTTAAATTTTAAGTTTCATTCGCCTATCTAGAAGATGGGGAGCAATGTTACGAACACGAGTTGATGCTTCCTTCCAAAGCTTCTCTTTTCAAGGAAAAGATGGATTTGCAGAGATGTCACCTGTTAACAAAATATAGTTTAAGCAATGACTCCTTCACCTTGGCGACCATTTGGCAACTTGGCGTAAAATTTAATTCTTTAAATAATTAGTTTTAATCAATTATTTTTTTTTTATCAATTATTATTAAATTATTGTGTCATCCAAAACAATCGCGTATAGAAAAATTCAGCTCAATTGAGCACTTTATAATGTGAGAAAAAGCTTTTAAAGTTTTGACCCAGACATAGTTACAATGTGAGTAGAAGAAAACCTTTTCAAAATGTGCCTAAAAACTTGAAAATTTCTTTAAAAAGCTAAAATATTTGGAAATAAAAAAATTATTGTCATATCAAATCCTGGCGAAATGGTATAATTCGTTTACATAAGTCAATATATGAAGTTACACGAAGTTACATAAAAATGAAATAATATATTTTTGCATCAATTTGGAAGAGAGAAACCATCCAATAAAATAACGCATTTTATTCCATTCCCAATAAATTACGCAGTAAACGATGCATGAAATTTTAAATCACATACATCAGCTCAGATAAAATGCGTAATTAAATTATCGAAAATGCTATCAAGGAAATTGATTTTTTTTTAAAAAAAATAATAAAGTTTGTAAACCGTTTACTCGGAAAAGGAATAAATCCACTTCGTTGATTTAATTTTTTTACGTATAAGACTATGAGTAAATTTATAAGGAAGCACTGAAGTGGACAATTTTTTTTTTATTCTTAACATTTCAAAAAATAAATGCTATTGCAGTATTAAATACACTCTAAATTGGGGAAGGGAATGACGCACCAAGGAATATTTTAATGAAATTAATATCAATAGGCGTGAAATACATATATTAGGTCTACCAGAAAGTTCTGTCAATTTTTCTACATTAAATTCAAACAGATACATGTTTAACAGTTTTTATTTTTAATCAGTGATGTAATCCCTCTCATTATCAACAACCTTTTGCCATCTAGTGAACAAATTTTCAATGCTGATGGATAAAAATCATTAATTTTTTGAGCAAAATATCTGGAGATGGTATTTTGGACATCATCCGAATTTTCAAATGTTTTGCAACTTAGAAATTGTTACAATGACTGTAATAAATCAAAATACGATGTCGCAATATCGGGTGAGTATAGTGAGCGAGGCAATACCTCCCATCCCAATACATCAATTTTTTCCGGGTTTTGCCCTTGAGTAGTGCGGACTTGCATAATCGTGTTGCAGAATGACACCCTTTCTGTAGACGATTGCTGGGAAATTTTCAATTAAAGATTGATTTACTCGATGCTATTAATAGTAAAGGTCTGCATTCCCATTTTGTCCAAGTTTTAGCTCTTCAAAACCAACGACCCCGTGAATACTCCACCAAACACAGAAATGCGCCTTAGCTGTACTTCTTAGCGATTCATTTGGAAAGAGCTACTGCCTTTTGCATTTTGGACTATCAAAGAGGACTTCTTTTTCATCTCCAGTGATCAACCAATCAAAAGATTGCGGGTGAATTTGCGAAGAATAAGCATGTATCTGCCGGGAAATATCGGAGTCTACTTTGGAAGTGCAGAATATTACTACGGAGGTTGTCCGCAGTGAAAACCAGTAAGTTGGTGAGCTGAACATTGCTGATACAACTGTGACTGTCAGTATAAGTGCTGTTTGTTCCTGTATCTGTGTCATTAGTCTGTACAAGTCCTGCGTTTTCTGTTGGTGTTGTTATTGTCCAAGCTAAGCCACCTCTGTGTTGTCCTGAAGACTTACGAATAAAGCGTCATATTTATCATTATCATCTGAGTTGTTTTCACTCTCATACACCAAGGAAATTTTCATAACAATATAAAGGGTCCCGCTATCAAATGAAATAACATCCCAGACTATAATTCCCAGATGTCAGGTTGTGGAGTGAATGACAGATTAGTATCCCATGGTTGCCTTCAAACACGTTTACATGGATCATTGGAATTCAAACTTATACGGAACGGGACTTATCTACAAAAACCATTCTAATCCAAATAGCGAGATTTCAGATCGAACTAACAGGTATCCTCACAAATTCAGTCGACGCAATGACATCCATGAGCTTAGATCTTGTTCTGATTCGATGGTCTTTTGGTCACAGGTGTCCCGGTTACACGTTGGATTGTTATTAATGGCAAATCAAGTACTGTTACAATCGCTCTGTTGTCTCTCTAGACAGACAACTGCGTTCTTCAATGGTTTAACTAATCTACCAACAACATAAAACAGTAACCCTCGACCCTAATATCCATTTGATACTTCAATTTAATCAAAATGTTGGATAGATAGATAGATATTTGTTACAATCAAATAATTCTTTCCTTGCTTCTTTCTATGACTGTTTTGCATAAACAGTGCATATAAAAATATTAGTAATGATTCCTAATATTATATATATATATATATATATATATATATATATATATATATATATATATAATTTTAAGCAAACGTCAGTTCACAATTACTACAATGCAATCGCAGTTCATCGATCCGGAAAACAAAAGATAATCTATGTTTATCAGAATATATACTCGTAGAAAAAGATATTTTATATGTGCATGACCGCATTTTGAGCATTCAAAAGTGTTGTTATAAAAACTAGCATTTTAATACTATACACTTAAATATACAGGAGAAATAAATGAATAGGAGGTTAGAATTCGAATAATTCTTTAAAACTTTCTAAACTTTTGTAATTTTACAACTTCAGATCTGGCCAGCATTCTACTATCTTAAACTAAACCATAAACATTAATTTTTGAATCGAAAGTAAAATCTATTTTTAATCCGAAAGTGATTTAACTACAGTTCATAAGTAATATGAATCGTAAAGTGATATTTACGACTACTGTATCGTAAAAATCAGCTCGTTTATTGCAATTCTTCCATTAACAGAGGAATATTTTTAACATTTAGAGCAGGTGCAGCAATCCATCACTATCATTTTAACTAGTTTAAGTTATGTCTCTACAACTCCTGAACACTTTCAGTTACTATACTTTATAAAGTAAGAAAAAGGTCATTGGTCGCCAATGTTAGATGGCAGCTTATGAAGATGCTTGCTTGTATACTTCAATTTTCAAGTCATTTTAATCCGTAAGTTTCAAATTCATACTTCATTCTATAAAGTTTCCCTATTTTTCCTAAATATATTATTTTAATTTCAATTTTTCAGCGAATTATGAACTGAAAGGTAATATTCATTCATTAATAATTTCGTTGGATATGCAAGTTCCGAGAACATAAGCGTATATTTCCAAAAACAGTAGTTAATTTTCCCACTATTTCATCAAAACATCCGAGTTTTGCGAGACTAATTAAACATACTTTGTAAAGACAGCATTCGAAATCAATTACGAAAACAAATTTGCTTTACAGTTTCTTTTTTTAATGGAAGTCACCCTGTTTAAGAACTTTCATTACTATTTCTCATAAAATATAAGTCGACAAGTATATTTTTAGGCACCATAAGAATTAAAATTATTATACCCATGTGTGGGCGAGGAAGAATAAATAGCTCACAATTCTACAAATGATTTTTAAAAAAAATTTTATTAAATAGAACGAAAAATATCATATTTTCTCTATTTACTTCAATTATATTTAAGGAGATAGAATACAGTGTGTCTGGCATAGAACAGAAATACAAACACTATTTGAAGGGATTCTCCGAAATAAATAATTTTTACAAAGAAGTTCGAGGAACTTTTGAACGAAACCTTAAAAAAAAAAAAAAGCATTCTGTAAGCTCTTTAAATGGTTTTACTTCTTCGCCTTGAATAACATAAAAAAAAAAAAAAAATGAAATGAATACGGAATGAAAAACAAACACGTGTGTGTCATTTCTGTTAAACAAGAGAAGCAAATAATGCGGGAGATCGATGACTGAGACAAAATGCAACAGGAGCAACGGCCAATATAAACAGTTAACACAAGGTGATAATCATTTTATTTATTTTGCACTATGTTACAATAAAATTACGAAATTATTAATACAAGCCTTTTCAATGAAAATGTATTAATATAAAACGAATTTTCTTTTAAAAAAAAGTATTCTAACAAAAGAATAATTTTGCATTACAAATAATTTAGATAATTCATTTACAATAATAATTTTAAAAAACATTAATTCCAAAAACTGATTTTTTATACCTTTTTATTTAAATTTCAATGACGTTGATTTGAAATGGTTAAATAAAATGAAATTTATAATTTTGCTTACACTGAATTTCATATATAACGTTAAAGAAACACATTCTCATTTAAAACCAAATACATTGCTCCTCCCACTTTTAGACAGCAAAATTGATACATTTCAATGTAAAATAATAATAATAATAATAATAATATGTACAAATATTTATGTTCAGTTGCAATAAACAGATTATATTGTTTCATTTGCTTCGTGTTACCAATTTTGTATAGTTATTATTTTTTTAAAAAAAAAATGTCAGGTCCAACTGAACACGTTTATTTTCGATACATATAAATATATATGAGTTACTCAACTGCAATAGAATATAAAATTTATAATGGATTTCTCTGAAGATGTTTAAGTGAAGTTTTTCAACCGAAACGTTTTTTCCAATATTTCACTCTTTCCAAACACACGGTTACTTATCTCTTCCGTATAAATATTAAATTTATTTAATAACACAATAAACGTTTCTGTTATTCATTGCTTTGATTTTTATAATTTTATCTTTTCACTACTTTCATTTTGTCATTCAAGTTTTTTTTTTTTTAATTTATTCATATTTTTAATTTCAGGAATATAAATTATCTCCCTTGAACTTACAGAACCTTCAGCTGTTTTCTAAAAGTATTGTTAAGTTAAATTTTGTAAGGAATCGTAATACACATATAACTGAATGGAGAAAAAAAAAAAACTTTCATTTCGTCAAAATAATTTTTTTTATTATATTTTTGACTTCTAATATCAAATTTTAACTAAAACACTAAAAACACATAAAACAACAATTATGAACCTTACAAAGGTTCACATTAAAAAGATTATCATCAAAGAAAATATAGAAAAAATATAAGGACACTAAATTACTTAACATTTCTCTCAAGAATCAAGATATACCCTTTTTTAAATTACTTGAATAAACCGAGATAGCATCTATTGTACAAAGTTCTTTAAAAGTATTTGTGAAAATTTTATACCAAACTTGTTTGATTCCTAATACAAGATCCTATGTACATTTATATAATGCGCCAGTTTTATAAATTCCTCAGGCTCGACGGCCCAATAAATTTGCTATTAACTTCAGATCGCAATTTCCTGTCCCCATACTAAGCAAATTTAATGAATAAACTACAAAACAGTCTTGCACTGTTAGAAAAGTTTTTGGATACTTTACCAACTAGTACAAACATAATCTCCAGAGTGGAGGGAGGGGAGAGCGCAGGTGACAAATTTCGTGCAGTTCCGTTTGCTGCAAAAAAGCACCCCAAATCATTACTGTGCCCCCTTCCCAAGCTAATTATTAAATAAATATTATTTTCAAAAGAATCACAAAAATTTATAATCCAAAACGTCAAAATTTATTTTGAACTTCTGATATATTTCTGAACGAAAATACCTGGAAGTCTTATTTGTTTTATGAACTTCAGATTCTTCTTAAGTCTAAACTTATTTACTCTCACATCACTCGCATTAACTTTAGAATCCACCCACAATGTTTATAAACATGTCAAAAACCACCGAAAAATAGTTTATTTCACAATGAGCGATTCAATTTTCACTTTTCAACAAACTAGATATAAAGTAAATTGACACGGTAATTAACTCGATTTTTTTAAGATAAATGTTTCTCAGAATTTGATGACCTTACTATTGCTCACAATTCGAACTTTCCAAGAGATTAGATACCATTAGATTACTACATTCTTATACCTTCTTACGTTCAATGATTTTTGAAAGTGGCGAAAGTTCCTGTCATTCCGTTGATATATATATTTATTTATATTCTAAAAGAAAAACCAATTACAGTAATGAAATATAGACTTGATATAAATCGAAATAAATAAGTTTCCTAAAACAACAATCTTTGGAATATGAAAAAAAAAAAAAAAAAAAAAAAAAACGCAGGATGTTTAGTTTTTTTTTATATTAAAGTCGCGCTAGAAGCAATACGAGGGCTATTGGCGACGAACCTCGTAATTTTGAACCACGGTCAAGTGACGATGACGACACCTGAGCTGGCACTCCCCCCTCCTAACATCCACACCACGCTAAGGGAGGACTTTGGGCCCCGACAGATTTAACATGCATCAGCCCCGGCTACACGGCGGGTCTTCAGTGGCCAAGGATCGAACCCGCGACTGAACGAAAATCGTCGGCCACGAAACCGAAGCCATGACCACTAGGCTACCGCGGCCAAAATGATGCAGGAAATAACAAAAAAAAAAAAAAAAAAAAAATCCACAAACGAAATTTTTATTTTATTATTTCTTTGAATGTATTCAAAGTATCTAAATTTGAAACTTTTGGAATAATAAAAGTGAAATAAAAATGCTGTTCATTTTCAAAGAAAGGAATAATAAATTAAAGTTTTCAATTAATAGAGGAAAATATTGATTAGAATTCTTTAAAAATATTACCTATTGTGAATAACACTGAAATGAGATAAGATTTTTGTTTCTAATTATTTAATAAGAGTTGATGTTCATCGAGCTATAAAAAAAGTAAACATTTGCAAATTTACAGAAAAAAATCAATTTTTTTTAATTAAATGAAAAATACTTAAAAATTAAAAAGTTCGAATATTTCAATAGAAATATAAATAAAAGAATATGCAAAAAGTAAATAAAGCACACTTAAAAAAATATAAATTTTAGTAAAAGCGTTTACAAAGAAAGTATATTATATTTAAATATGTGTGTGTGTTACGTAAACAAAAGTACCTAATAACTATGCTATTATATGCAAAAGACTACATTAATTCAGGTAATAAATACAATAAAAATATAACTCTTTAAAAGTAGCAAGCAATAGTGAGAAAGAAATTTTTATGGAATTATAGTACGGCGGCTCTCTTCAATAACACCAAAAATTAAAACGCCTTAATAATTAGCCCAGGGGAAATCCCTTTTAGTCTAGTTGATTAGAGCGCTACAATGAGTGACTGGACAACTTTCCTTCGACGAAAAAGGTCAAGGGTTCGAAACACCGCCAACACTCCAAGGTCAGCTGTCCTCCCCCCCTCTACGAAGTCAAGTTCGCTAATGGATCTCTTCCCCCTTTACATCCGGACAAGGTCCTCATTAAACACAGCTGGAGTAGAATGAAAGGGCATGCAACGTTTCTGTTTCTCATGAACTTTGACCTTTTAGTCCGGGAATCAAGAATACCACCGCATCAGATGCCCAGTTTTGAAGATGGCATTTCCTGCTCAGGATTATGTCCCTCGGTTTTGGAAGAAGCAATGCTAATTTCATTCCAAAAAATTATTCCGAGAAGGGACATTGGTTGGATAGTTGAATGTAATAAACTTGGGTATTGGTCGCTGGGTATCCCATTTGGGGAAGGAAATGACACCTTCAAAACGGGACATCTGAAGCGTGACTGTTCTTGGTTCCCAGGAGAATCGGACTCTAAAAGGTCAAAGTTCAGGAGAAACAAAAATATTGCTTGCCTTATTCACACAAGTCCAGCTATGCTTGATGATGATCTTGTCTGGATGAGAGGTGGACCAATAACGAACAAATATTTTGTGAGGTCACCG
Organism: Nephila pilipes; assembly: GCA_019974015.1. Taxonomy (NCBI): domain Eukaryota; kingdom Metazoa; phylum Arthropoda; class Arachnida; order Araneae; family Nephilidae; genus Nephila; species Nephila pilipes. The sequence continues at coordinate 369,390 of BMAW01011115.1, read as the reverse complement.
CAATAGCATTATGTAAGAAAACCGGTGTTAATAATAATGTTTAATTACCTCATATTTTCAACACCGAAACTTCTATAAACTCTTATTAAATTTAAAACAGTAATTTGTACTACTTTTGCAAGTAAAAAATTTAAAAAAATTATGCTTAATAATATATGATTTGAAAAGTATTGGTATCTATGATTTTAAAGATCTTTTTAATTCCAATGACATAGAGGATTTTATTAAAGTTCTAAAAGAGATTTATAAGAAATTTAATATTAATAAGATTATTGCATATGAAAATGTGATTGCTAGTTGAGTCAGCGTTTGAAGAAAATTGTGTATTTTTTTAATTATGAAATACATAAACAGATTAATGGTATACCATATGGTGGCCCTGCAAGTAACTGCTCCGCATATATTTAATTGCATTTTATGAAAGCAATTTTATCGTTTATAATAGCTTTAAGATATTTAAATTATTGCTGATGTTATATTCTTCCAAAATAACAATAATACAGATGTTAAACCTATTTTATCCGGAGCATTTAAGTTTATAGCAATTTAATATTAATATAAATGAACCAGAATATTTAGATATTTTTTTAAAAACAAAAAATAAAATTTTTGCTAATCTAAACGATAAGAGATTTATTTGTTTTTCGATTCATAAAGTACCACTATGAACGAGTTCATTAAGCATGGCTACACTTAAAAACAAAATTTATGATCATATATTACCTAATTTTAGACTTGTGATAAAAATAAAAGATATTCACGCTAAGTTTGATAGCTAAAAACACAATAATTATATAAAATTTTGTAATTTTTTTTCTTTTCTTTCTTCCTTTCTCTTCCGGGCCTCCGAATGATTCTTTGAAAAATTTCCCTATTTTGAGCTTTAATTTTTTAAATTAAAATTTTTTTTTGCATGAGTACTATTTTTCTCTGATAGGAGGCTTTGCCCTTTATTTACAATTTTGGTTAAGCATCTATTCGAGCAAGAGGTTTGTGTCCATTTTCTTGCTTTGTACAATGTCTCATGTAAGTTTGCGTTATCTTTTCTAATGATTTGCACTGCTCAAATTGTTCTTTTTCTATTTTCGTGAGAAATATTGTATATATGTCTCTCTTTCAGTATATATATATATATATATATATACATTATTTAGTCTCTTCCTTTTGTATCTTGATATTCTGAGTTCATGATATTACCTCTTTCGTTTATAACATACTACTTGTTTGGTAACAGTAACATTGTTTAACTAGCATTAAACCTGCCCTAAGCCAAATTCAGAATTTTAAAAATATTATAATTTATTTTCTTTTTATGGTTTTTCTATCGAATTATCATTGATTGTTCAAGCTTTGGTTTATACTTTTTCAGAAATATAGTGTTATCTTTTGGTAATCATTTATAGATTTAGTAACAATGTGGTATATTTGCATCTTTTTTAATTGTTTTATAATGTTTTAAAGCATACAAAAATAATTTGTATGATTTTCTTTTCTATTTCAATTTTTCTTCAATCTTTAAAAAAAAAATCATTACAGTAATTTCTTTTTTGTAACAAAAAAAATTATTTAATTTTAATTTTTGCTTCTACAATATTGTTAATTAAATAATTTAATTATTCCTTTATATTTTTTGATCTATTATTTTCATTATATACATAATGGCGGATCTAGGGGGTGAGAACGGGAGTACGTAGTGACTTTTATTCTGAGTACCTAGCCTTTAAACTCTGTATCAGTGTCCCTATGAGGCTGGGCTGGTTCCTAGTATTCAGAGTATTTCGAAGTGAGTGAGCTAAAGTAGAAACATAGGTCTAGTGAAAACTTGTTTTCCTATTGGTCGTTGGTGGAGGGTCGAAGAGAAAGCTTGCTTCTGATTGGGTGTGGGCGTGGCCATCTTTTCTGAGTTTTCTTTGATGATTTCTAAGAAGAAAATCTTGCTCTAGGAGGTTTTTTCATCTTTTAAAAATTATGGTACCGAAGCTGCAATTCCTTGCATGAAAACATTGAGCTTGTCTATTATGTTATCAGTGTTTTTCATCTTTTTACAGGATTCTAGTATAGTAGGGAATGACCGGAAAAGGTCTTGGATTCCGTTCGTGCCATTCAACTACCGTAGCCAAGTTTAGCTTGAGTTAACGAACTTCAACCTCTATTATTAGCATTTCATACGAGTATCTTTGGTAGAATCAAGACTTATACGAGGTGTGACAATTAAATAACCGGATTAGTCTTAAAAATTAGCTTTATTGAAAACATTATACAAATACCTTTTAGTCTCCTTCAACATACTCTATTTCCCTATCAATACATCGCTGCATACGAGTATTCCACAGTTCAAAGCTGTGCAACAGGTCATTAGGTGACACCTTCTTCAATAAGTCTGCCGCTTTTACCTTTCCTTCTTCTACAGATTGAAAACATATTCCCTTCAATGCACTTTTCACTTTTGGAAACAGGTAGAAATCGCACGGTGCGATATTTGGTGAGTACGGTGGATGTTCGAGTACAATAATGCGTTTGTCTCCCAAGAACTGTTTCACAGAGAAATGTTATCTTCGTGCTTAATTTTTTGGCACCAGTTTTGCGCAAACTTTCATCATGTCCCAATCCTCGATCAAAATTTTTCTTATTGTCTCTTTTGTCTACGTTCATAATATCTGATGTCATCCGAACACTCAAATGTCCGTCCTTTTGCACGATTTCATTAATTTTATTAATGTTAGTCGTGTGTAAAAAGATGAGAAACTTTTTAACAAACTATAAATTTATTTTAACGACTGCCAGCAGCTATACTTGTGCGGCGAGCTCGTATACTAACACTAATACACTAATGGCGTCTCCCGCCAAACCCAGTTCTTCGTTCCAAAAACAAGGATGTTGCCAATACACAACAGATAAATTCTGAGTTGATGGCGTGGGAATAGCACCACATACATATAAACCAAAATACATACATATAAACCAAAGACACCACAAAAGTACTAATGAAAATAAAGACATTATAGAAACACAATGAAAATAAATGCATACATGAAAATAAACACAAAATAGGTCCAAACAAATGTTTTCATCAGTTCTTGACGTCACAGGTCGACCAGAACATTCATCATCTTCAACAACCTTCCGACCTTCCGTAAATCGTTTGTGCCATTCAAAAATTTGATTAATTGACATGCAATTATCTCCAAACATATCATTTAACAACTTAAAACATTTAGTTGGAGAATTGTTGTTGTTGTTTTTTTTTAATTTCACGAGGAGTTTCAAATTTATACGCTTCTTGATTTTTAATCTTATCATGATTGCGGCATGACTACACAACAACATATTACTCAAACATTGATGAAAAATAAACTGAACTAGATATATGGAATAGAATAACCAGCAACCTCCACCGGAAGCATCAAGGTAAACTACATTCCATTCCCTCTCCTCTACACCAAGCCTAACGACTAGGACATGCGCAGTCCGGTTATTTAATTGTCACACCTCATATTTAGCACTTGACTTGATTAATCGCGACCATCACCACCGAAATAAATTGCAATAATGCTCCCCCTCCCCGTTTTCTACAAATGGTAAGACATTGAAGGGTTGCAAGATCGAGGTTAAAAACAAATTTATATTTCTGGAAACAGTTTTCTTTTGAAATCTAATATATGCGTCTCTCTGTGCACACTTTTCAAAAATATTTGAATGAATAAGAGCACGCATTTCCTGTAATTATGAAAAATCAGTATGTGATAATATATATATATATATATATATATATATATATATATATATATATATATATATATATATATATATGCATCGTTTTTTCTCTCAGCAAAACTCTGACTAGTTTATAACCATGAATTCTGCAAATTTTCAGGTAAGACAGATTTAGATTCATGTCAGACAGAGTTACACAGAATTACACAGCATTGTGTTCGTCATTACATCATTAGGATACAAGAAAAACGATTAAAAATTTTTCGTAACACTTGAAAAATAAATGATTATTCATAAGTCCAAACTAACTTCGATCTAAAGATAGTCACTTCATCAAACGGTCAATTATTCCTTTTTCCGTGTCAGCAAAACAGCAACGATGCGTAACGTAAAGTTGCTTCACAGATGTTACACAACACGAGTGTAAAGTTATTTAAAACCACACAAGCTTAAAATTTTTTAAAAATGTGGTGTTAAAAACTGACAACTGGATAAAACATGGGTGATAATTTATTTTTTGATAATAATTCTTAATTGATAATATTTCCTTTAAGCATAATAACTTAATATTTTTTAATGAAATCGTTAAATAATTATAATCCTGAATGAATAAAAATGAACAGATATCCTCAAAGACAACAAAAAAAATTTACTTTTTTTAAATTTTTAACTTTTTTTTAATACAAATTACCAGGTTCTGGTTCTCATTGGCTGAATTCGCCCAATAATGAATAGAACTTAAACTGGATATTTTTTTTCCAGATAAAAAAGGATCTAAAGTTAATAATACATTCTAATTTCACTGTTAAATAAACAGAAGCATATTTTACTATACTACTTATTTCAGTTTGTATCATTTATTCCATTATTTCTGGAATAAAACATCAAGATCCCTCGATTAGTGCGATTAAAGCATTCTTAAGATATAACACATAATTCGAAATTATGCTAATCAAACTCAACAAGCAATGGAAATAATTATGATGAATCTTGGAAAAATTTAGCGCTTCCAAAGCTTTACACCGTTAAAATATATGCACAAATCAATATTTATACCGCATATTTCAAGGAATGGTAGCAAAAATTTGTTGCTCATTAATTAAAACATATTAATTAAGGACATCATGTATGTTCTGTATTTCATTCTCCTATATATTGTCACGCTAAATTGTAATTTTTACCTTATTCGTTAAAGAAAAAATTCCGATTATAAAAAATCTCGAAATTTTAAATACGACACAATATGATAAATGTAAGTGTCATAGCCACACGAACTTATGTTGAAATTGCGGCTTTTATTATAATTGAAAATATGTTCCAAATTTGAGTCATACTGTTGTTATAACAAAGACAGGTTTAATGTGTGAGCAAAAGTATACTCATCAAATTGATTTTGTCCTAATATACGGTGAGTGAGCGAAAGTTATGGCGTAAGAGCAAAATCTGACTATGCTGCTCCAAACGCAGTGTAATTGTGATCTCGACGTTTGAAAAAAAAAAAGAAAAAGGAAAAAATATGTATTATACGGATATGTATTCACCCCTCACCCACAATCACAAATTCTCTCTAGATAATAAATTATTTAATTCAAAATAAATAAATAAATAAAACCTCGTTTGCCGAAATTACTAACGAAACAAATAATTTCAATGAATACACTACCTGGGTAAATCAAGTTTTTCCACAGATTTTAAAAAAATATTTTTGTGTCTACTTAAATGATCTTAAGAAAATCTCCTATCTTAAAAAAAATATTTTCCGAGCAATAAAACCGATACCGATCTTTAAAAATATTTTAAAATGTCTTTAGAAATTGGGGAGGAAATATAATTCCACAGAAACTTTCATTATTCTGTGCTTTTTTGGATGCACTTTATTGCATTCATATAGATAAAATAGCTTAGATTTAATGAGAAAAGCAGATACTCCAGGGTTAACATTACGTCGATAAAATCAAAATGGCTGGTATAGACGGATGTCCTTACACATCTCCTCTAAAAAATAATTTAATTCGTAATTGTTTGCATCTAAATCTCGTTAAAAATGCCAACTGATGTACTGCAACTGGTAAACATTATGCAACAAACAGTTTAAAAAAATGTTTCCGCTTTTAAAAAGTTGGCAAATAGACTTAAAGCCAATTTACACGTGAGAACGATTTCCGTACATTTAAATTCTCCAATTTAAAATCAACGTTTTCGAATTATCTACAAATTGTTCAAAAAATTCGACTTTAAAAATTTTTGTTCCTTATTTAAAACTTCCTCTCGTTTTTCAGTAAAAAAAAAGCAATAAAAATTTAAAACTGAAATTGAAAAAAATATGTTGAAATGTGGAATTCTAAATAATTAATAGAATTATTTTATTAAAGTACATTTAATTTATAAGGTATTGTAACAAAATAAATATTTGAATTAACTTTCACCGAAAATTATTGCTCAATACGTATTTAACAAGAAATTGACACTGAAAACAATTACGGAACCGATAGTAAAATATATATAATGATCGGGAATGATGACATTTTATAAATAATCAAAGTGCACAAGTATCATACGCTTTTAACGATGTTTTAGATATAAAAAAATTCTACTATTGCATATAACAAAGCATTAGAGTATAAATAAAAAAAATCTATAGTTTCTTTTATAAATTAACATATTATTCTTCATATATAATAATTTTTAAAAAAATTGTAAAAGATGTGTGAGAAAGAGTGCATATGTTAGTGTTTAAAGTCAATAAAATTTCAGATCACATATTTGTTATTGTATGTCTAGTGTCACTTGTATCGCAACATTTTTTACCATTCCTGTAGAAAACTCTATACTCAGATTCTACATTAGCATTCTGAACAGATGTTTTCTCAACAACAAACAACATGTTTTTCTCTATAAACAAAGAACGGGTATGTAATTGCTTCACGGTTCTTTTATGAGAAGCATTATCTCAAGTATACAATACATATTATTAATTCCCATGATCTTAAGAATGTTTCAAAACGAAACTCAGGCGAATCATGAAACTCATAACGCAAGAAATAATGGAAGAAGACTTTGTATCATGATTATCTGTAAAATGCATTGGATAACAGTGTTTGATAGTGACTCTGACAGTGACGTAATAGACGGAAAGAACATTATTTCAGGAAGACATTCACCCCTAGGTAACGGAAAGGGGGGAAGTATTTCACATAATTCACTAATTGGCAAAAATTAAACCCAAAAAGTTATTTATTTACTGAAAAAGAAAAAAATAAAAACTAAGCTTTGCATTCACAGTTCTAGTTTTTATTAATAAAAATAAATTTTAATATTCGATTATCAATTTACTAAAATAATGAAAAACGTTTTTTAAGAATAAAAGGACAGATTTAAAAAGTACAATATATTTTTTTAATCTTTTGGAACTTGCCATTAATTTATGTTGGGTGCAAAATAATTCGAATAGTTCCTAACATAGGCATTTTACCAAATAACAGCATCAAGAACCTTCAGTACATATTGTAAACCTCATTGATGAGGTCATTCTCCATTATCTATATTGATAAAAAGAACTTTCTGTTTTTGTGGAGGCTGCAGCGGACAGATTACAAAATACAGGAGTACGAACCGAGGTTCAAACACCTCGAAGCCATTTGTTCAAAATTCTAGCCCTAGATTTTTTAAAACGTTTTTCTGAATTTCACTTGGTGTGTGTGTGTCATCAAATTTTCGATCGTTAATTTAACCAACTTCCCATCAAGCTAGAGCTTTGAAATTTTGGGAATCGTTCGTACTCGCCTAACAATGCAATATTTAGACATTTGCGACAAGTTTTAACTAATATTTCAATAATTTTAATAAATCAAAATATTCCTTCCACTCGGCGCTTTTAGGATTGAGGAAAAAATTTCTTTCCCCCTCTAGGAACACCGGGCACTCCCCACACCATATGAGGTATCGTAAAACTAACAAAGGGGAGATAGTAAGGGTTATCATTCGCAAGAAAGAAATATTCCAATATTTGGCGCCGTGTCTTTATCACAATATTTTTTTCTGAATTCTGGTTCCCCCCCTTTTTTTTAATAGAATGACTTACAAACTTTCAAATGCATGTTTTGATTTTATGAGTATTATGAATTTTTTAATACGCTCACAAATGTCTCTTTTTAAGTAAATTTTAAAGTTAAAAATAACTAACAGTTTTAACTAATATTTCAATAATTTTCTTTAATAAACTTTTCCACCATTTAAAAACGTTGGTTTTTATATCGAATTATTAAACTTTTAGTTTATAGTTTGTAATACGTCAAGTGCATCTTCATGAGACAATTGGTTTGATTTAGATTTGCTTGCTCTTGAAATGTTTTCGAAATCGTTTATTTATTCTTTGTAGAAGAATTACAATTCTTTCTGTTATTTGAAAAATTATTATGATTTTTCGATGACCAAATGGTATGTCGAGAAGGAAAAAAAAACTTATCCCAACACCAAGAAGTAGTTGTGCTAGATAAACGAAATTTGGTGACGCGTTTGCATTTCTGAGAGATAACGTATGTTCAAATTTCGCGCTAGAAGCGCCACGATGAATATGCAAAAATCGAGTTTGCTTTAAATATACTTTGTAAACTTCGTGAGTTATTAATCTTTCGTATTGGGCGTTGTGAGTTAGTTTTGAGTGAAGAGTGCTTTTGAGAAGACGAAGGCAATATAACCAGCTTACTGAATTTGAACGAAGCGTGTCACATAAGGCTATGAGAAGGTCGATTTTCTTTTCCCGACATGGCAGAAAGACTTGGCAATAATGTATCCCCTGCATAGTTATTGGCAGCAGTGGTCACGGGAAGATAGTTGTAGAAGATGGCTTCTCAGAATACAAGGTATGGCTATTAAACACATAACGAGACTGAAGCTGTAAAACATTTTATTACGAATTCATACATATTTACTTAATATTAACTTCAATATACACCCCTCCTCTATCCCTACAACGCTCCATGCGATTCTTCCATTGTCGAAACAGTGCTGGAAGTCTTCTGTCAGCTTCTTCAGGATGCTTGCCGTTTCCCTTTCACAGTTTCAACGGGCTCATTATTGTTCCTTTTGATACAGATTTCACCTTGAGTCGCATGGCTCCAGGTCTAGCGAATAACGCGGATGGTATAACACTGGGATGCTAATAACTACTTGGCTATAAACCTCTTGACAATGTGGAATGAGCCAACGTATTGTCTTGGTGGAAAATATTCGCCGAACGGATTCTTTATCAATTCCTACAGTCTCAACAATCAAGAATTCTTAACCGACGGCCAGAATGAATCAGATTATCGATTTTTTTCCATTTTGTCATCCGTTTTTGATGTGAGAGGGTGACCCGGGCGTGAATCATCTTCAACGTCTTCTTAGTCATCTTGAAAACGCTTAAAACACTCAAAAACACGTGCACGTGATACGCATTCTTTGCCATAAAATTCTTTCAATAAGTTATAAGTTTCAGTAACGGTTTTTCCAAGTTTTTTCATGTGAAATTTTACAACAATTCGTTGCTCACGTATACATTTTTCCGGCGAAACAAAACAAAACCTCTAATGGGAACGAAAACTGCAGGTATACAAGTTTATTTACAGAAACGAGAGGCACTGCATTCGAAAGATAAGGCTTCATGCTAACAGTTGTCAGTCGCTGGCGTTTTGAGCATGCGTACGTCTGAGGCAGTGTCAATCTCGTTATTTAATAGCCATTCATCGTATTTAACTCTTTTGGATTTTCCTATTCTAAATGGAAAAATTTATTGTGAGACTGAAGTTTGGAATCTACCTTTGCTCAGAAGTAGTTATAAGTTATAAAGAAATGTTTGAAAAAATACTTAAAAATTAAGAGGTAGCAATAGTATAAAGACTGATTTTATTTAAAAATAAACAGATAATTTAAGAAGAAATTAACAATTAAAAGAAGAATATAAGCTTAAAGTACTATTATCAAGAGAAAAAGTTCTTGTTGCTCATTTCTTTGTTGGTTTAGTACTGAGCAAAAAACATGTGTGTTCCACTAAAGGAAAACGGAAGTTTCCGTTTTATTAAAAGTTTTAAAGGAAATTTAAAATCTTAAAGTTAAAAGGTAAACTATATTAAATCAGGAGTTTGGAATTTGTATCGAGAGATTTTTTGCAGGCGGATGGAGGTGGTACGGAAACGTATTAACTAAAGAAGATCGAGTCACTTCAGAGAAAAAATATGACTATTTGCCACATGGCTGTGGACTTCTTACTACATCTGAAGATCATACTACATCTGAAGCAAAAGTTGCGAGCTCCTATTGGCACCACAGTGACAGCGAACTATAACAAATCGATTACTAGAGGAATCAGTTGCGAACCAGACGCCCTGTAACACTCATGCCATTGACTCCAAATCAATCTGCGGCATTAGTAGCGTCAAACTAGAATTCATACGGGGGCGGAGTGAAGATGTGCTGTATTCTCAAATGAGAGCCACTTCTGTCTTCGTGCCAGTGGTGGCCATGTGTTAGTAGGAATATTAGACTTACACTAAGATATACGATTTTGGGAGCAATTTCCTATGTACCAGAAGCACTCTCGTCGTTATCCCAAGCACCTTAACCGCTAGTTTGTACGTCAGACTGTTGATCGAACCGCGGTTGCGTTGCTATTCCTGATCATTATTTCAGGAGGCATTTTCTAACACGATAATACTCGTTTCCATAACACTGCTGTCACCAAACGTGTTCTACAAGACATGTTATCTTGACCTACGAGATCACTACATATTTCACCAAACAAACACGTTTGAGACATTATTGGACGACAAATCCAGCGTCATTCTCAATCAGAAAGGACTGTTGCTGATTTGGGCGATTAAGTGCAACATATATGAAACTCCAAACCCAAAATGATGTATGTTACTTGTACGACACAATGCATGCACATTTTCATGCTTCCATTGCAGATTGCGAAGATTGCAATGGTTATTAATGTACCACCGTTTCAAATTTGAAACGGCTCTTCTCGCGCATACTTTGTGACCTTCGAGCTTTACTCGATTAAATGTTATTTAGACCAATGCTTTGCTTAAATTTTATTCCTCGTAACTAATTTCTTCTTAATGTTGGTATTTCATTTTCGCCAGTGTATATTTCAGGTACACACAATCTATATATTCTCCTACACTCATCTTTGAATAAAAATGAAAAAAGGGAAAGAAAATAAAAATAAAAAAATCTCGCACAAAATCGTTTTACGATATGATATCGGAAGAAAAGATATAGTAAGATATTTCTAAATACTTTTAACGTAATATATTATGTATAATCGTATTCCGTCACTTATTGTCACAGATTAGATAATAGTTCACTGAATAAGTATCATTTCTGAATGAGCTACTTTGAAATTAGGAGTTTGAACTTTGAAACGTACTTGGGTGCTACGTATCAGAAGGTTGAAGTTTACATTTTCAAGTAATAGATACAAAAAAGAATCGTAGATTACGGCGCACATGCAAATCATTTAAATTTAGCCATAGATAATGAAGGCCAAGGTTAATAAGATATAAATAAATATTCTCTAAGAAAAAAAAATGATTAATGCGAGAATATCGAAATGTACAACAAAGAAAACTGAACATTCAAAAGAAATCAGCAAGATTGTTAATAAATCGTTTTCTGTATAATTTATTTTACTTTCAATTGATTCAAAAAGGGCCATCTCTTTTTCTAAATGAGATCGTTTTCCATGTATGCATTAGATAATCGAAATTTAAATGCATACACAGAGAACTATCTCATTTAGAAAGGAGACGGCTCTTTTTCAATAAATTGAAAGTAATAAACAATATTTTGTCATCTTATTTCTGATAATAATCATCATTCTTTAACATTCTTAAAAGACATTTTTGGTAGTTGACTTGCATTTAATATAAACCATTTATATCATACTAATGAGCGTCTATTCAAATATCATTATTTTCAAACGTTTAAGTTTACTATTATAGCAATTGTGAAATATATGCACACACATTCGCTCGAAAGATTATTCATAAAAAAATTCAAATCTTAATGATTATAGAATTCACAATTCCAAACACAGAAAAATATATAAAATGTAAGGTGTATTTCTCGTCCGATTTCTTAGATTTTCAAAACAAATTAGATAATTTTAGATTTTAATAATTAAAAAGAGCGAAAGATGTAAGGTATCAAATTGACCGACTGATTAAAATTTATCAATGTGAAAATTAAATAAATTAAACAAACTACATGAAAATAAATTTCCCCCCTAAAAGCGTTTATGGAAATAAGTAAAGCACTGGTTTTGAATTCAAGTTTACCAAGTACATTATATTATTGTAGAAAGGGCAAATAAAGCATGTTCCAAAACATAACTATTAATTAGATTTTGAATCTTACATAATAGGGGGGGGGGAGTCTGTAAATGATAATGAATTGTGATTAAAATTGTTTTTATAGTTGTTCCAAGACGTAAGACACTGATTAAGAAGTTCTGAATAGATTTTGACTCGATCACACTGTTGCCGATAGTCTGGAATAAACTAAAAAAGGGATGCTTCTCAGAAAACATTTGACATTCGAATGACTCCCGAGGCAGGGAGGGAGGAGAACCGGAAAATTTTCATACATGTTGCCTTACCATAAGAAAACATAGCTACAATATTCGTAAGAAAGCTATTTTGAGAGTTTAATGATGCATTAATTTATCAACTACCTCCATCATGACGTATTTATTCCATTCAGTTATGAATGAACATTTTTGCATCGAAGTATTCAACGGTTGCTTACATTTCCTGTCCTTCAACACGTCATAATATTGAAACAAAAATAAGATTCAGATAACATGCAGAAGATAATGCTAAATACTATAGAAATCTATATTTACACGCAACGATCTTACAATTTAAATCTATCATTGAGAAAACGTTAGTTTAATTAAAAGCAAAACAGGATAGCACTTGAGTGAGTGAGTATATGTTTATGGCGCTCCAAATCTCGTTATACTGCGCCAAACACTCATTTATAATTCTATAAGTTTTTTTTTTCTTCCCCCCACTTAAAATCAAATTAAAAAAATTATAAATAGACACAGAAAAAGAAAAGTATCCGTTGTGGATAAAATTTTCGGACTTTTTCTAAACGGAAAAAAAAAAATGAAAATTCTGCATTTTTTAAACATAAATCAATTTTAAAATCAAGCATAATTCACATTTTAGTAGCAAAAATTAACTTAAGCACAGATAAATTAAGAGTCACATGTGATTATACATAAGAATAACTCAATTTTGACATTTATTTTCTTTAGTTCTCCATGAACCCTTTCCCTCTAATATACTGAAAATCTCCATTCTTTACAATTCTGCAGTACGAAAAAAATAATTGTTATCTGAATATAGTTCATTTTTTCATCTCTACTTTCCTAGTAGAGAAAATTTACAAATATTTCACGACAAGTACATGCATTTGATCAAAACGATCATTCATTTTCTTACTCTCTCAATGAAAGAATGAATATTATAATATACTCCCCTTCAATTTTATATCAAATACTAACATTATTTTCAAAACTTTAATATAACAATCAAACAGAATGTCTAAGTTAAAATAAGTGAATATTTTTATTTTGCTGAAATTTTTAACAAATTCGCCTTAAACTCCATAACATAATGAAGATGATATAATTTTAAACCAAAATTCATTAAAATAAAAAGATTACTTTTTTCTTTCATTACTCTTGTTAAATTCTGATGATCATTTTCATTAAATTATTTTAGCTGAAAGTATCACGATTGAGGGCTAGGGGGGGAACAGCTTTTACGAACTAAGCAGAATTTCTCGAATTTTACACCTCAGTGCGACAATAAATTTTATCAAATTTCTAAACTAAACGAATAAAACTTATGAATGGTATTGGGTCCTAGTAAATTTCTATTTATCACATGTATCATGGAAAATATTCAGAGAGAAAGATTTGGTCCAAGAATCATTGACCAAATTTGGCCTTTGTTCCCGTTGATAATGCGTATAACATCGAGCGATCCTTTCACGAGGACCACTGTGAATGTGAGTTGGCAATTGTGCAGAAACGAACCAGTTGAGTGGGAACAAACAGGAGTAAAGAAGTTAATAAGTCCTTCGGCTTCAGATATATTAAGAACAGCTTACGACTGATCATTTAAAACCTTCAGACGCAATCTTCTTGATAAAGTTATTTTTGCAATTACCCCACTTTAACAAATAATATTTTAAACTTTGATACTTTCTACAGTCATGGAAAACCGTACAGCAGTTACTCCCATTATTAAACCAAGTAAAGATCCTACGTTCCCGGATCTCCCAATATCATTATTAGCGATTCTCAGTAAATTAGCAGGAAAATGCTCGTAATCACGAATAGATTGAACAAACACCATAATTCAAACAATATTCGCATCCCTCAAGAAAGTAAAACAAAGCTCTCCACTACCCATCAGCTTCATAGTGTAGTTGAACACGCAAAGTCTGGATTTAATAAGAGGAAATCGACTGGTGTGGTTCTTCTAGGCATACAAAAAGCTTTTGATAGAGTCTACCATGTGAGATACCATTATAATTAAAACTCATACTCCCCCCTTGCCTCATTAAAATTTATATCTGAAAACAGATCTTTCATTTTATTAAAGTGAAAAATATATATTCCCAAAATAAATATATTTCAACAAGTGTCCCCCAAGGCAGTTAACACATTATTAAATGTATTCGTAGATAACATACCAAGATCCAGCTATATCACTACCTGTATGTACGCTGATGACACAGAGATACTAGCTCAAAAAGGAAACCCACGAATCGTAGCTCATGCAATCAAAAGGCATTTACGAGATTAGAAGAATGATTCTCATTTCAGAAAATTGCCCTTAATGTTAATAAAACAGAGACGGTCTTCTTTTCTCGCAAAATAAAAAAAAAAATCAACTCTCAATATTTTTCTTAATAATGTAAAAATCTTCTAGTCTTAGCACATTAAATACGCGAGATGTTGGATAAATCACTCACTTCCAAGCAACACGTCACACAGATCAAACCAAAATTCCGAGACAACGCGCGTTAAGTTTCCCCCAATTTCTCGGAACTCGAAAATGAGTACAAAAAAAAAAAAACAACAAGATGCTTACCTACACTCTAAATCTCAGACTAGTTTTTACATACGATAGCCCAGCCTGGGGGGATGCAGCAAAATCACATATTAATTCTTTGTAAAGATCACAAAACATGATGCAGAGACAAATCTTAGCCACTCGAAAGTTTATGACAAACGAAAAAATTCGGAACTCCATCAACATCCCCACCCTTAAAATTTTATAGTCCAAATTTCCAGAAAATTCTACGCAAATATTGATACCATTGAGAATAGGGCACTCCAAAGAATTGAGGAAAACACCATAGATTAACAGATTCAAAAAATTATTACTTTAAACATTTTTCCCCAATACCAACCACTTTTTCTATTCTAAATTTTAACAAAATCGCGAATTAAGTACTACAAACATTGCTCTCTTTCAAAATAACGATATCGATCAATAGAATAGCTAGCTTTCGAGAGCCGGCTACTCTTAATCTGATTGGAAAACTTTACCTTCTTCGGTGTTTCACCAGTGCGAGAAGCCACACCCTGATTGGCTAGTCACATAAGATACTCTACTGACACAAAACCGAATTCAACCAGTGCCATAATTTTAATGCTTTTTCTGACATACTATACAGTACTTCGCCATTTTTAATGGGTTTTTTTTTATCTCTTTTATATTTCAATTTTGAATCTCAATTTTTAAAGGGGCTATATATGATGGCCGCTATATATGATGGGGCTATGTATGATATATATGATGGCCGTTTTTTTTAAGCCTCTGATGGACTATAAAAAGAAAAGAATACAAAACAAGACGAATTTTTTACCAAAAGTTATGCACAAATATGGTTATTTTTCAACATAGCCACCGTAAAGATTCAGGCATTTATCATATCGGTGAACAAGCTTTTCGTTCCCCTCTTCGAGGAACGTTACAGGCAGTGATGTGAGATGAACTTGCACTTTGTTTCGAAGCTTATTCTCTCTTCTTTTGTTTTAAAAGGCTCTTGACAATCCAAGTAAAGTCTGACAATGAACAGTTGCATTGATCGTAATCCCCAATTCCATAAACTCAACAAGCAAGACACTTTTTTGGTCCCAAAAATCCGCAGTCATAACCTTCCTAATGTTGAAGATTTGTTTGAACAGACTCGCATTCTTGCCCCTCCCCTTCCTCGTGAGAGTCGGTTCCTCCGTCTTTAAATTGTCTGCACCACACCATTCACATGCAATAAATACCATGACTCAAAGTTTTCACTGAAAACTCGACTCATTCTTCGGTGAATTTCTGCTGCATTGTTTCCTTCTGGTTGAAGAAAGCGAATGACACTGCGCAACTCGCTCTTGGCGGGGGCATCGATTCCACCTTCTCTATGTTTACATACCTACAAACTCATCTTAAAATGGCGAGAGTGTGTCGGTGACAGCAGAGGTTATAGTACGAGAGATGTGCATTCACTGACCATGCATCCCCTCCCCCATACCATTCTCTGGTTGTTTAGCAGCTCAAGCGGAGGTGGGGGGAAAAGGACCCTCATATCTTATAAATTTAACTTTAAATTCCTAGTCAAGTAACAGGCCGAAGCAACCCATTGAAGAGCCATCAGATTGGAGATTAAAAGCTGGAAGGTCTAAGCGCGTCGTAAACCATCCAACCTCGACCTTCAGATAGTCTCTATGGCGACATTTGATGATATTCATTTCTGAGGTAAAACTGAACTTTATAATGTTATTAAATTATTAATATAACAATGTAAAGAGTCTTTAAATCTCCTATACATTTTTTATTTCTTTTGCGAAGTTGAATACAATAATCCAAAACCTTAATAATAAATTCAACTTTATTGATTTTTATGACATTTAGAACATCGAACACAATTACATGCCAGAAGTATATCTTTTTTTTTTAGATATCTAAAAGATCAATAACCCTAGCTACCAAAGTATAAACTTTTTTAAAAAAAATTACAAAATAAAGTATAGTAACATTCTAAAAATACATTTGATCGTAGTGAGCAGCTTTTTTCAAAATTCTGGGGATTGAAGTTATCATATCATTGAGAAAATTTTCAGATTATTAATTCTTCATTTTCGTTTAAAGTTCGTTTTTCGTTATCGTTTCGAAAATAAGTAAAGTCAAAAATTCTCAAGCGCATTCATGTAAGATGTGAAAAAGCTTTCACAAATAAATCTTCCATTGAACAGTAAAAATGCGTTGATGGTCATTTTATTAAATGCGCACTGTCACAAGACAATGGTTTTAAAATAATTCATCGGTAATTTGAAAGTTATTTTACACGGCTCGGAGAAAATGGATGCCACTCGTTTAACAATTTATCACCTGCGCATCTTTACACTGCGGTTACCATATTAAATCAATCCGGCACTACGGATCACTAAGCCCACGACTATGAATTGTGCGGACTATCAGCACGATCCTTTAAAAATATTACATTTTTAAGGATCAAGAAAGCAGTAAATTATGTCAACGTAATTGTAATCTTTCGACTATCCTGTACTGGTGACACGATGATGAATAATATATGAACAGAAGAAAAAGCATAAATATTTTAAACAACGTCCATATCTATACTACGAACAGTTATTGCTTTCTTATGGGTAATTGAGCCACCAGATGGCGACTGGCGCATTTGCGTATGATATTGAAGATACAGTTGAGATTTATTAGTATGTAGACATTAATTAATTGAAATTTATGCTATGAAATTTCCTTCGTTTGTTTTAAAAAACTAATTTCAACACAATAAAAGGAGAAGAGAATAACATTTTAAGTGCGTTTTTCTTTTGAACGTGTTTTAAGATATCCGGAGTTAGATCTTTGGCGGAATATTTCATGCCAGATATTGTTTTATTATTTCTGTAATATGAATAAAATATTTGTTAAAAATTGCTAACATTACATTACTTTAATTTTCCTCCTACGTTTAATTTTTTTGGATTATAATACTTCTTTCAGTATGTTGTTCTGAAAAATGAAATAAAATGATGCAGTATAGAAGTATGTGTTAGTTCTAAGTGATCCATCGGGTCCATGGTGTGAAATTACAGAATTATTTTCCCATTTTTTGAGATTTAGTGTTATCAACAACTGTTTACGTTGAACAATACTGAGAAACTTTAGTTTTATTTTTTTAGTGACTACTAAGTATTCGAAGTTTATAGTCAGCGGATATTTTCTCCTTTCTAACCGATTGGAAAATGAAAATTTCAAGAGGCGGAAAAAGAATGAGTCTTTTAGTTGTTTTTAAAGTTGTTCTTATCGCTGGAAAATTTGTAAATATTTGAAACTGGATAATTTGTGTCTATTATTAACTGTAATAGCGAAAATGGTCATAACTAGAAACATATTCTCGCCAGAAGGAGAACATAAAAATAATCTTGACAAAGAAAAACGAAAATTATCTGTAGCAAACTTTGGTGCTAATGATTAAGAATTGTTGCTCCCAAAATTTGAGAAATTTAATGATGAATTTGAGAGTATATTTCATTCAAATATTAATTCCAATAACGGAGAATCTATTGAAAAGTACTAAAATGAGCAAGGGAAATAAATCTTATTCTAAATCAATGAATAATAAAAATTTTGCCCTAAAAATTGAGTAAAGTTATTTGAAATATTAAACACGGCAGAAATGAATAATAAACAATTATTATTTTAATCCATATCAGTCAGATCATGATCAAAATTTATATACAAGTTAGCAATGTTTACAAAGAGCCAGTTAAATGACACAGCATTGAAATTCAGGTCCATTTCATAAGCATCCTACATTGATTGATTTTTATTAACGATGAAATTAGAGGCAACACAAGGGCCATTGGCGAGGGACCATACAATTTTGAGCATCGGTCAAGTGACGAAGACGGTACTTGAGCTAGCACCTCTCTCTCCAAGCTTCCACACACGCCAATGGACTTGGAGACTTAACAAATTTAACATGTGTAAGTCCCAGTATACGACCAATCTTTACCAGCATCAGGACTCGAACCCATGACTCGACGGAAAGACCATCACGACCATGACAACTAAGCTACCGTGGCTTTAAGTATCCCAGAAGATAAATCTGTTCAAATCGGAATTTCTTAAATTGAATTGTAGAGTTACATTATTTCAAAGATAAGAATGAAAATGAAATGAAAAATTGAGAAATAAAAACAAAACAAAAGACGGCCATTTGAAAATTTAGAGTTATTAACTTCATCTTTTATCCTATGAATTATCCAATACTTAAGTTTCAGGATTATAAAAATTCGAAACTCGATAGTACGAGCATTCACTGTTATATATTATATTGCAAAGATTTCAACTATTTAATCAATTTGAGAGTTTAGTTTAGTTTTTTATTAACGTCGCATTGGAAGCAATACGAAGGTTATTGGCGAAGGACCACGTAATTTTGAACCTCGGTCAAGTGACGAGGTCGACACATAGCTGGCATCCTCCCTCTCCTAACTTCCCCACCACGCAAACAGGAAGATTTTGAGAAAAACCGCTGACCACTGAACGAAAACCGCTGGCCACGAATCCGAAACTATGACCACTAGGCTACCGCGGCCACACACAATCTGTAGAACAATATGTGAAAACGAAATTCAGTAGCTTGAACAGAATTGCATATGCATTCATGCTTAATCGATATAAGAAATGTTTCATACCGGGAAAAAAATTAAATCGAAATGCCTAAAAATAATGGACATAAAAATATTTCTCTTATTAAAATATGTATATTTTCTTATTTTTGAAAATTGAGGTTAACAGTTCAAGACCAAGTCCGGATAACCAATTAACTATAGGAATCTAGATGTTCCGACTCGATAAAATTCAATATTGACGTCTGACAGATAGCACAATTCCAGTGAAATTCTTATTCCTTACAGGTGAATTGACTAAAGAAGCAGTTTAGAGATTCTCACTCAAAATACTGCGATTGATTGATTATTAACATCATACTCAGAAGCAACATAAGGGCATTAGCGAAAGATTTCGTAATTGTGTGCATCGGTCAAGTGATGACACCTGAACTGGCATTTCTCTCTCTCTCTCCAAAGCTCTAACTAGGAGGATTTCTACTGGTATTCGGTCTCAAATCTACAACTCTACGGAAACAATATCAACAGCAAGTTCCACCTTAACCACTAGGCTACCGCGGCTAGCTACTCAAAATATTGCAAAGAAATGTCAGGATACAAATAGTTACTATCAATAAATTTCAAGGAAAACAGAAACATGTTAATTCTCCTAGAAAAATCCAGTAGTAACTATTAGATAAAACCATGCTAATAGTGCATAAAAAGCTCAAGAATGTTGGCGCAAAGATGTCGTTAGGATGCAACGAATTATTACTTAAGCAACATGCTTACAAATAATTTCAATATTTCCGTGCATTATTTCGATTTATTCTACTAATACTCTTCTGTATTGATTAAATTTAACACTTTTTGCCTCAAAAAATTATATGAAGCTTATTATACTCGAAATGCATATAATACACCGATTTTTTGAATTTGAGAATTATCTTTCTAAAAAGTCTTAAAAATTTCAGGGATTATTAAAATTACATACATGATAAATTTTCATTCATGTAACTACACCATCTCTTGAATTTTTGAAAATTTTCAAAATAATAAAAAAATTTGGGTTCATTCACGTCATTGTACTTTGTGCGTCATTGTCATTGTACGTCAGTGTAAAACTTTGGACGAGAGGGATGAGGGTACTTATTGACGAATCGTCAACATTTAAATTAAATTTCTAACATGAAAATTTGATTTTCCGCTCAAAAACTAATGTGAAATATGACTTTTTAAATGTTTCTAATTTTAATTTTAGGCTAAACATCGCTCTAGAGCTAAACTATGAATTATTCGAGATGGATACCGGAAATTTTAATCATCAGAAAATGTCTATTTAAATGTATGTTTTATAGTTACGATACAAGAATAATTTTAATTGTAAGCCGAAATTATCTGAGATATTCATTATAAATTGTAACAAATGCAATATTATGAGTGTCAAGTTATAAATTTAAATAAAAAAGAACATTAGATTTTTTTTTTTTCTGGTTTCCAAACTTTTATGCACGATATCGACACCATTGCGTACAATTTTAACTAATCCAATTTGAAATGTAGATCTACACGATATGAGAAAAAAATAATGAATTACTATTACAAGAATTTATTGAATAATAATTATTTGTTAATGGCAAGGATTATAGTAAAATAGTACAGAAGAAAGAGAACGAACAAAACATTTTTCCGACATATTTATTTTCTTGATTTTCAAAAAGTATTTGAGAAATCTCTAATGCACAATGAATCAAGAATACCTCAAGAATATCGACCAACATGAATATTTCCAGGGTTCATTCTAGAAGGATTTGAAATGTACGGAAGGATGCGAGATCTTTTGGATCTCATCCAGGGATAAAATTCAAATAATTGAACACCCGGTTCGCTGCCCTACTGTAATTTAAGTTATTTCCATATTGGGCAGCTGCCCAGGAGCCCGCCCAGAATGCAAGGGTCATTTTAACAACCGGATCGACAGACACAACAAAAAATTAAATACTCTTTTTGCTAAATCGCTAAATTCAAACAACGGTCTTAGTTCTAACTTGAGAATTTTTTCCTATATTTCTATGTTAAATATTGAATAAAGAATAACTATTAATTAATATTTTCGTAGTTTATAAATAGAAATTGTAATTTCTTACATAAAAAAGTAATACTGCACAAATAAAATTATTTTTAATCCAATTTCATTCCCCAATTTGGGTCCTTTAATAAATCAAAATGCCTTTTAATTTTTGTGCCTTATCTTTTTCAAATCAATGTATTTTACCTTTTTTCCCTCACTTACCTACCAAGATATAAATTCTTAATATATTTATCCAGAAATCATAAAGCAAACATTTTCTATTTCTACTATTAGGTGAAAAACCCAAAAGAGATAATTACAATTATTGTATTCACAATATTTAAATGAAACGTCGCTTATTTTCCCGAGCCAAGTAATTACTAACTTTTGCAATTCGATTTTCGAGAGTTTTTTCGAAATAATTTGTTCACTGGTTTTCCTTTTATTGTGAAATCAAGCACAAGTCATAAAGTTGCACGTGTAAAATGTTAACATCCGACTGTGCAAACATCGTTTATCGCATTTGAGCTAGGAAAAACTTTTCGTAGTATTACCAAACATAAAGG
>BMAW01011115.1:294416-343964 GCA_019974015.1 Nephila pilipes | reverse complement strand
TTTTTTAACTTAATAGAATTCAGTATGCACCAAACATTATTATTCCAAATCATTGGTTGGTTAATTGATTTTATATGAGCAAGAACACTATTTGACTCTTGGGTACTTTTCCATTTCGCCGGCGCGAATCTCGCTAAGCAGACTTTATTGGCAAAACACACATGTGCACAAACCCAGCCAAGTCTTGTACCACAATACGACCCAGTTGAAGGGCCCATCGGACCTATGTGTAATCAAATTAACGATATATTCGAATGGTATCCGCTGTTTCACTTTTGGCGACTTATCGCTTACGCCGGAAAAATGGAAAAGTACCGGCAACTTGCACTCGTTAATTGATCAATAACTAACAATGAATTAAGCATAACTAGAAAAAAATTACAAACGTGCATCTGATGTAATGTGAAGGTAAAAAGAGAAAAGTTAAGTATCGGATGATATGAAGGAGGATCGAAAATAAGATAATTCGATATAAAAACCAACGTTTTAAAAGCAACTTTTTATATGGTGGCAAAGTTATTGAGAAAATTATTGAATATTAGTTAAAACTGTTAGTTATTTTTAACTTTAAAATTCACTTAAAAGAGACATTGTGATAGTCTAACTACTCATAAAATCAAAACATGCATTTGAAAGTTTGTAGTCATTCTATTAAAAAAAGATAGAACCAAATTCAGAAAAATTATTGATAAGACATCGGCAAATATTGAAACTTTCTTTCTTGCGAATGACACGACTAAAGTGCAACCCTTACTATCTCGGAGATAGTAAAGGGAGAGAATTCTCCCTTTGGATGCCAAAAGGTTTGATACACCTAGCTGTGTAGGGAGTGCCTGCAATTCCCAGAGGAAGAAATATTTCCTCAATCAAAAGTGCCGAGGAGGATCAAAATAAGATAATTCGATATAAAACCAACTTTAAAAGCAACGTTTTATATGGTGGCAAAGTTTATTAGAGAAAATTATTGAATTAAGTTAAAACTGTTATTTTAAATCTTTAAAATTCACTTAACAGAGAGTATTAAAAAATTCATAATACTCATAAAATCAAAACATGCATTTGAAAGTTTGAAGTCATTCACTAAAAAGAATAGAACCAAAATTCAAAATTATTGTGATAAGACACGGCGCCAAATATTGGAAACTTTCTTTCGCGAATGATTACTGACAAAAGTCACAACCCTTACTATCTCGAGATAGTAGAGGTTATCTCCCCTTTGTGAGTAAAAAGGTTTACTAACCTCATGCTGTGTGGGAGTGCCCAGACCCAGAGGGGAAAGAAATGTTTTCCTCAATTTAAAGTGCCGAGGGAGAATATTTTGACTTATTAAAATTATTGAAATATTAGTTAAAACTTGTCGCAAACGTCTAAATATTACATTGTTACGAGTACGAACGATTCCAAAATTTCAAAGTTCTATGATGGGAAGTTGGTTAAATTAACGATCGAAAATTGATGACACACACACACCAAGTGAAATTCAGAAAACGTTGTAAAAAAGTTAATAGGTAGAGAATCCTAGAAGTGCGTCATAAAACTCCACAGGCGAAAGGAAAGATCATTGGGGTACCTTAATGACTGCTATTTAATTTGAAGAGAAGGCAAGTTCTACATAGCCTTCGGAGAGATATAGCCTCGAGTCCATAAATCTCGAATAATAAGGTCACTTTCATAGAAACTAGGTTACCATGGTCCCAATATAAATTAAAAAGGAATTTAAATACGTTTGATGCTATCAATGCGATAGATACTGCGATTAAAAAACTATATGCATACTTACCTTATTTGAATACTTTTTTATAATTTTAATTCTGTTCTCTAAATCTTGGTTTTTGTAACTTTTAAAATTAAGATTTAATATTTTTCAATTAAATTTTTGTTTTTCACTAAGTTTGCTTATTAATATTTAGACTACTTCTTTAGTTTTATTTGATTTACTATTTTCATTACACACACACACTCATATATATATATATATATATATATAGAATCACAATATTAAATGGCAATTTTTTATATATATATCATGTAAGTTTTATCGCAATTTGAAGGAATTCTAGTTAGAGCTTTTTTTTTTTATTTTATATGATTTTTAAATTTATTTCAATTACTTTACAATAACAATGAAAAGTTATTTTGATTATATATTCTTGAAATTGAAGAAGTTTATATTCTTGAAAATATATGCATTAATTACACTAATAATATAAGTTTTTTAAAAATGTTAATGTTGTTTTGGCATAGTACTTATTTTCTGGACATCAAAATGTTAGAATTTGCATTTTAAAAATTGTAATACAATTTACAAATCAACAAGGCATACAAAAATATTTTCGTCTACAAATGATTTGCTAAAATAACTATATTGCAAATCTATCTTCATAATTAATTGTTCTAGTAAAAAAAAAATGTAATAAATACCATTAATAGAAGTATGCGAAAAGTACAACCCTTTTTTTTTTTTACAAAAGTAATCAAAAATTATAACTGTTGGATAATTGGTAGATGAACTATTTGTTATCAACCTAATGTTACAGGAAAAGTTAAAAAGTTGTAGATGGATAAATCATAAGCGTACAACAAACACACAACAAAGATCATCAGTGCAAGCTTCATCAAGCAAATATAAAAAAAAGGAAATAAATTTTTAAGCAAGCTTTATTTTATTAGTTATACATAAATTTTCTTTTTAAATAACAGAGATAAATTGTTTCATTTATAAACTTCTCATCAGAATAATACACAACAGTATCTTCACAAAGAAATACAAAATTTTCTAGCAAGAAAGTATTGACTGAACGAAGAGTGCTAAACCTTATTTTTATTTTAGAAAACTATTCATGCATTTTAATACAATTTTACTGTTCAGTATCTGAATTTCAACATACCATTTGTTGAAGCTCTTTCATTTGGTTTGCGGGAATACATCAAAAAGAACTTTGAATAACAATCGCAAAAATTAAGATACATAGAATGCGAACATCATACAGATTTGAAAAAAAAAACTTTATTTTACCATTCATAGGAAAGGAATGGCTTTAAATACAATAATTTTCCTACAATGTATCACAAGTTTCCAAACATATGTATCTATTACATGGTGTATTCTTAAAATTTATGATACACAAAAATCTCATTCAATTTGAAATAATTTTAGAATTTGATGCAATTTAAACTAAATTTTGAATTATTAACAAAGATCAAATATTGATTTTGAAGGTATAATTGAAGTCAAATTATCATTATATCAGGAAAATCCTTAGCTAAGAGAGACTTTTTAAAGAGAATCAATCCACATTTAGATAACATAAATGTCAAAAAAAAAGTAATTGTTAAGACAAGACTGTTAAAGAGGCATTAGAATATTTATAACAGCCCATGTCTCTGTTTATAAAAAGGAAAATATTTTCAATAGTCAAAAAGCATATAAGAATTCAAATTATAGTTTTTAAACAATAAAAATAACTGCAGTATAATTTTTATACATGAATTTCACTTTTTTCATCTTTATGCTTTATATAAAAAAAAAATAATTTATATACACATTTTATTCCTTTACCTATAAAATTGTTTTTTAGTCTTTTAATTTGTGACATGTTTTTACTAATTTAAATATTAGTATAACAAAATATCCCCTGTTC
Organism: Nephila pilipes; assembly: GCA_019974015.1. Taxonomy (NCBI): domain Eukaryota; kingdom Metazoa; phylum Arthropoda; class Arachnida; order Araneae; family Nephilidae; genus Nephila; species Nephila pilipes. Next base: position 340,323 of record BMAW01011115.1, on the reverse strand, counting down.
TTTTTTTATTTGATGTCATGTTGATAGTTGAGTTTAATTTAAAAGCTACACAAAAGTTTAAAATAAATAACTTGAATGACAAGTTATTCATTCAATGATTAAATAACAAAATGTATAAGATTAATGAAACTGTATAAAATATTATGAAATTTTTCATGGAAAAAAAATTATTCATTTTCACAAAATTTATTATAAACTGGTTGGTTTGAATTAATGTTATCTAGAGTAAGGTGTACATTTTACTCTGATATTCTGCTTTATCAATAACGTTAAGAGCACAAGATTCTTTTCAGATTAGTTCCTCCTGCCATAGATAAAATACTTCATATATGTATGCATTATACACACCAAAAAATGCATAAAACTACTAGAGTAATAAAATGATGCTAAACATGCACTTCTTCCTTATCACAATAATAAAACATAATTAAATAAAACATACCAACAGCAAGCATCTCTCCGTACATAATGCATAAAAATTTTCAATGCAAACATTAATCAGTTATATCTGTGATACTCAACAGATATAATTACACACTATTACAGATTTATAAAAAAAAAAGAAAATGCAAAATATATTCAATTATCGTGGAAAATAAAAAAATTAATTTTTCCCTTTTCAGCTGATGGAGCTTCACAAATCTTTCAATTGACCCTTGGTAAAAAAGAATCCTATTTGAAAGCTACACAAATAAACTATTCACATGTAGAATCTAGCAATTGTGATCAAAAGTCAAGAGAATGAGCGACGCCTGAGATTGCATTTTTCTCTCATAACTCTTACATCCGCTACATAAGGACTGAGGCACGATTCAATTTAACTCACAGCACACTTCATTACTCAATTAAACATATCCGAGTGAAAGCTAAACTCACATCTGTGACATATTCATGGCTTCATGTTCAACTTGAACATCACAGGTTAAAAAATTTTTAACCTTGAACACGAAGCTATTGCAGCCCTCAAAGCCTATTTCAAAAACAACGAGAACACTCGTAGAAAAATTTCAATATAAGAAATTATAAGTAGATTAATAAGTAGATTAATAAGTAGATTTTTAAAAAGTGGATAAGAATTCAAAGAAAAAATTGTCACAAACAAAATATGCATGCATAAAAATATAGATTAATCAAACACATTTTGAAAAAAAAAAACTACCAGAACTAACAAACTGAAATAAAAGAAATAAAAATTCAAAATATCAAAAAAAATAGACAATATTATCAAGGAATTTATTACGTATGTTTAAAAATGTGCAACAACAGAGGTGAAGAACCTTTTCAATCCAAATATCACATGGAACAGAATATTATCTTGAAAGCAGTAATCTTTGTTAAATTGTTATCTAACATAGCCACATTTAAGAAACTTCTAGTCAGAGTTTCAAGAATATGGATATGACATTATAGACAGAGGTAAGAATTTAAAATTTATCTTAAATTTTATGTATTTTTAAAGTTATTTTTGACTTCCCTTTCTTCATATTATTGCTAGGCAGTTATGAAAATTGGATATCAAATCAATACATAAACAAAAGCAGAACAAAGTTATGAATAAAAAAAAAATTAAAATAGATCTTGAATATATCAACTTGAAGTAATATTAAAATGTAGCATCTTTTCCTGAATAATCTTATAAATAAAAGTAGTATTACTTAAAATATTCATGTTATATTTTAAGCTTTTAATAGAGTTCAGGGAATTACTAAGGATCCTACAGAGGAGCAATATAAAGTAAAACTCCTCTTTATTTTTTTATATTTTGCAGAACATAAAAAATCATTTGCAATATATTTACAGTAATTTTATAACATATGATTTTATTATTTCTGATACATGACAATGTTACCATAAGTTTTTAAAGTAAGCAATTTCTTAATTATTTATAAATTAAGACTTTAAAGGGTTTTTTTTTTTTTTTTTTTAAATTTTCCTCAGTAATTAAAATAAAGCTTAACTTTGTGTATTTATTTTAAGCCATGTTTACACAATATTTTATTAAATCAGTTTCAAATCTTACAAATACTTAGAAAACATTTCATGTTTAATATCAGAGTTTTGCAACTTTCTTAAGGTTTTCTTCTCTTTCTTTTTTTTAATTACATATAATGAAACTTTGAGGATCTTGAATTCTGTTGAAACTTTAAACATCTTGATTTCTTATAAGAGAGAATACAGTTGTCTATGAAAAGTATAATCTAACTTAATTAAACATTTAATGCATCCTCTCATATAAGTTTTACAGAAATTCTTACACATGGCTGATAAAAAATTTTAATCAGTAATCCAAAAATAAAAATGTATTACATTTATTAATTAGTCATATTTTTTGTTAATCCTTTAAGATTTAAACATAAATTATTTAATCAGCCAATCAGATATCAGTTATTTAATTATAAGTCAAAAACTCAGAAAAGACTAAAAATTAAATTATTTTTGAAAAATAATTGAAATTTTAATAATCATAAAAAATACAGATCAAAATAATATAAAATAGACAGATAAAATCACAATGTATTCAAATAAAATTAAGATCCTGAAAAAAAATTATTAATAATCTAAGGTGTTTTTTTATTCCTTTTCCAAAAATTATTTCATTCATATCAAATTCACAGATTTTCATTGTCAAAATCGAAGCAAAAGAATTCTGAAAATGAACGAATTTATATTCATATATTCATCAAAACACATTTTTAAAAAAACTGTGAAATATTTTAAAGATAACAGTAAAATAAATTAATTGTGTTTTTATTTGCAGCAGATGATCCAATAAATTGATGGTTATTTCTCAACATTTTTTCTATCTCACGCACACACAAAAAAATAGAATTTTTTATACTGTAAAACAAAAGCTATTTCATTGTGTACTATACATTTTAACACAATGACATTTAATCAAAACTATTCACAAATTCTGGCGAAATAAAATTAACTTCTGATGATTTAAATATTAAAAATAATAATAATAAAAAAAAACAGCACGTTTCATCGCAATGTAGTATTACTGTTTTAATATAGGAAACGTCAATAATATAAATAGTTATATATACTTAATATCATTCTTAATTTGAAAAGCATTTACAAATAATGAAAACAATGAAGAAGGAAAGGAACTGTTCAATACTTACTCAGTGTAAAGCATGGTGACAGAATTTCGAAGTGCAGATTTAGTTGGATGATTGTGATTCACCAATTTATCAAACACTGTCAAACTCCGAAATAAGCTCCGAGGCATAAATCGTTATAATAAATATGAATAAATAATGCAAATTGAAACGCTAATTCTAAACGAGCGCCTTGTTTTTAAAAGAAACACCGATAATTTAACGCTAAGAAAATTTTATAGCATAAAACACATGTACAATCGAACTAGCAAGAAATTCAATGCCCACAGGTAGTAAGAATAGCAAAACTATTTTGATTGCAGTATGGACTGACAAATACGCGTATAGTAAGAGTATGCGCGCGCATAGTAGACGTCAGAAACCTTCAAAACACAGCAAAAGATAGCGCGGAAATGTTCTTCACTTACGCAGCCGGTGGAGGAGTTCCACTGATAGAAAGTCGTAGAAACTTACGTAGTTAGAATTGCTTTATGTGTACGTTTTCAGTACACATTCCATAGGAAATGAAAACACAAGATTAAGCAGTCTCTAGTAATAGAAAGAGGAATTTGTTTTCATATGCATGACTTGAGATAACGATTAATATTTCCCAATCAATCGAAATATTTTGGCTTCTGAATTCAACAATAATTTTGTTTAGAAAAAAAATTACAAAATTGGATGATAATTTGGATTTACTAACATTTTTTAAAAATTCAATCTCTGAAAAAGGGAAAAAACTTATCTTTTAACATAAATTTGTAGAATAATAAAATGGAAAGAGCTTATTTATCTTTTTATTTATTTTTTTTATTTATCTAGAACAGGGGTGTCAAACACATTTCTGACCACTGACTAATTCAAAAAGTAAGTCATACGGTCCGCGCTATTCAGAAAGTTTTTTCTTCTCGTACTCGTACTTCATAAAGGGCAGTATCCGATTCAAAGCAAGGGCATGTGTCTTTTCCCCCGCTGTTATAATTCCATGCACAGATAAAATAACATACCTGAGCAGGGAATCTCAATCAAATTTGAAAGTATATGTTTTTTTTTACTTCAAAGTTGTTTGCTATGTCCACGCACAAGATCAAATTATCTCAAACTAACTGTAAGTTTTTAATTCTCAATTTGAATATGATTCCTGAGTAAATATTTAATTTTCCACCTAAAGGGCTATTGTTTTAGGTGGGGCGTTTTGGCGTATCAGATCACCGTTTAATTTTTTATCATTTGCTTCAATTTTAATTACATTTAGCTTAAATATATTCAATTTAATAATTTATTTTTTCCTTTAATTTTAATATCGGAAAAGTTTACTATTGTCCATTTTTCAATATTTCATCTTTTACTTTAATTCTTATATTTGATTGACTAATTTAATAATAATTACAAAATAAGTGCACCTTATGGCTAAATCTGTTCTTTGCAAAACTTTGCATAGAACATTTTTGAAAAATAAATTTTATTAAAATTATAATTTTTGTGTTTTTAATTAAACTAAATATTACTCTCAATCATCAGCCACTTAAAGGTCTTATTCAATCACCTTTATATCTATATGTTTTTTTTTTTTAAAAAAAATCTATTTTGAAATTATTCCCTTTTTTTTGTTTTTAATAAGATAAAATGTACAAAACAATCCTCACCTCCACAATTAACAGAAAATATCTCCTCTCTAGGAGCATATATCATTTTTTAAAATCAACACATAATTAAAATTCCTATTATTGTTAGTAGTAATTAATATTTTTTGCAATATATATATTTTAATAATGGATGCTACCTTAAATTAGTGCCTTGTCATCGAGATACTAATAATTTGCTTTTCAATAAAAGAGAAGTTTCTAACCTCAATAATAAACTTTATGAAATAGTGCCATAATTGCAAGCCATAGCAACATAGATAAAATATGATCCTAAAATACATAAGTGGTAAGCAGAGTGGATATAATATGGTGAGCGGAAACGCCATCTTCCTCTCCCATTGATAAAGAAATGGTGTCGTACCTTCATCTTGTATCTGGACAATTTCCTCAAACCTTTATCTTTTCTTATTCGCTGTTAATGTTTCTGATAATTTGTACGAAGGAGTACTATTCTTCCATTTTAAAAAAAAAAGAGTTACTTTTGTGATTATTTGATAAAACAAATAATATTGTTTTAAATTACTCGAAGGAGGAGCATAAAGTTTGGGTAGCAAATAAAATTTTTTGTAAAATATTTTAAAAGCATGCTACTTCCTTAAAAAGCTTTTTAACTTCTTTGCAACAAAAAAAAAGGAGGAAAGAAAGAAATTTACAAAGGTTACAGATCACTGAAAAACTTAGGAAACAGGAAAAATCGCTCCTCCATGAGCGAAACTCCACTAATCCCCCCCCCCCAATTTACTGTGAGAATAACAATTGCATCAATTGAATTTTTTTCCCTCCTCATAAATTTTTTTTTTAGATTTCTAATAATATAAAAATTTTAAATAATATTTCATGAATGCAAAATTATAAGTTTACAATAAAACTTTTGTAATTACTGTCATATTTATATGAATATTCTTTATAATTTAAAAATGATAGTTTCACCAACATTTTGAAATGATTCTCCAACGGGTAAATTTTAAAAGGAGGAAATTAACTGCAATATATTTTATCATTGTGTTGAATTAAACATGTTTTTTTTTTTTCCAAATGTATGTTTGAACTACCATTGTATAATTTTAGTATAGATTCAGTAACATTTATATCAGAGAAGATAATTTTTTAATTAAATCTTGAAAAATTAAAATACTTTATAGTTTATAGTATTGTAAAATATTGACTATACTACGCACACGTTTATAATACGCATGCTTGATCTGGCACTAAATTTTCGGAAAAAATTAAAATTTGAATATAATACGAATCCATAACTTTTCAATATTTCATTTAAAAATTGCTCAAGTATTTGCAATTGAAGTTTTTAATATAAAGAAACGAAAACTTCAAACTCAGTGGGAAAAAAACTTAAATTTCAACACAAAACAAACAATACTGTCACATTATTGGCCTTAATCATTTTCATTAGAACACAACTAATCTATTGTTGTTGTGTCCAAATCATCATTATTGGTGCCGTCGTTATATGCAACATATACGCGTGTGCGACATGTACTGTAAGTTCAAATTTGTGTAAAAGAATATCTGCGTAGCACGCGTGTTACACCAATCTCTTACAGCTACTGTACGTTCGATGTTTAAAGCCCCCCCTTTCCCCCATTTTTACTCGAGTATGATATGTAATCTTATTTTTACGGACCAAAATGTAGAAAAAAAGTGCGTATTATAGTCAAGATTTTACGACAGATAATACATCTGATTGCAATCGTAATTAATTATATATATTGTAACACCGTAATTTAATGCTACCTTCCATGAACTATTAAACGGTAGCCAGATGGCACCACATGTTTTTTTTTTTTTTTTTTTTTTGGTTAGAAGTGCAAGCACGACAAGCGCAGGCTCAATGGAAGGCGAGGGACTTCGTTAGCAGAATGATGGAGTGATGTTCATGAATCTGTGTTTTATATATGTTTTGTATCCTGTCTTGTGTTGTGGAACGTGTCAAGTATTAAATAATATTTTTTCCTGAAACTATCCCAGTTGTTCATTATTTTGTCCTGAAATAATAACAACATTGGACGGATACAATATTAATTATACATGTATATGTATATATATATATATATATATATATATATATATATATATATATATATACACATTTATAATAAGTCGAAAGCAAATTCTGTCAAAAACTAGTATTAAAATTTAATCACTTATAATACTCTCCAACAAATATTGAATGAGGGAAAAAAGGAAAGAAAGAAAGAACCTTATTGTTTTTCTTTAGTAATTAAACATGTATACATACAACGAATCTGTGCAATAGAACATTAATAAAAGAGCGAATACATTTTTGTTTCACATTAATTATGAAATTATTTGGCGCATTCCAACTTTGTATCTTACATTAAAAGCAATACCGAATGTAAAAAGTATTTTAATAGGTTTGATTTTATTTCATTTTCTTGAATGCAGAAAATGTAAGAAATTTTTGATGTACATTCATATTTTGTTTTACTCACTATTAGTTTTATTAATTCTACTTAATATCCATCAGACGTTCCTTCTCCATTTCCTTTCTTTGAAAAATATTTCATTCAAAAACATATAACCTTACTCGATACATTTTATGTTGAAAGTAATATGGTAAAGGTCACATAGGAGCCTGTGATAATAACAATTGATATTGCAAAGTAATAAAAATGATCATAAGCTTCAATTTTCATTTACGTATAAAGAAAACGAGATTAGATCTACATTCTTTATTTATTCAGGCTTTATAAAGGATTTAAAACAAAACGTTTCTTTTTTCTTTATTTGCCAGGATATTTACGTCATAATATCCATTTCATAAGATTAATACCTCTCTATAAAAGGAGCTAAAAAATAAATTAGACTAAGAGGCACAAGCAAGTAATTGAACAATTATCACTGGCGATTTAAATTTTAGAAACTTCTTTGACAATTATTTGTTTTAAGTGAAATGATATTTTAAACATTATTAATTTAGTGTCGTAAAGGAAAAAAATTATATTTAATTAATATACATACTGAACATCAGGATGTTCCTTCATATTACATTGAATCGAGTCTTAAAATGGTGAATTGTGGAAGTTAGAGGAATGAAGTATATATAACTATATACCAACTTTGCCATTATCTACGTCACTTAACCGAAGTTCAATATTTTGAGGTTCACTCACTAATAGCCCTTCTATTGATTTAGTACAAGAATCGCATACCGCAGCTTTTGATTTAGGCGTTTGTGGCTCTTCAGATTTCTACCTCTATCACTTGCGTATTAGCCACACAAGCGGCTATTGTTTCAGGTGGGGCGTTTTGGCATACCAGATAACTTTTCAATTTTTTTATCTATTGTTTCAGTTTTAATTATATTTAGCTTAAATATACTCAATTTAAAAAGTTATCGTTTGCTTTAATTTTAATTACATGCAGCTGACATAATATTCAATTTAATAATTTATCTTTTCCTTTAATTATTATATAGGAAAAGTTTGCTATTGTATATTTTTCGATATTTTATCGTTTACTTTAATTCTTATATTTACTTGAGTAATTTAATAGTAAATATTAAAAGAAAAAAAAAAAGTGCACCTGGGGTGGCTAAATGTGATCTTTGCAAAACTTTGCATAGAATTTTTTAAATTTATAGTATATATACCTTTTTTAGTAGAATAAGCAAGAAATTTTGATTGAATTGGATTAGAACACGTGCACCAGTGGCTTAGAAATAGTTTAAATTTAACATAAAATTTATAATAATAATTTACCAAATATATGCTCAGAACCCTTTACAAAATTCAAATTATTGTTGAAAAAAAAAAAGAGAACCTTTGTGGAGAATTTATATGAAGATCATTCAATAGGAGCAGAGCTAATGCTAGCACCTTACGGCGACTCCGTCAGCGGCTCGCCTTTTAAAGGCAAGTTCAGGTATTCTGACCTTGAGGCATCCTATCGATTCTTTTCTTTCACATAAAGATTACAATTTTTGATGAAGACGGGTAATGCGGCCCTAGGATACTCTAACGCCACTTGACCACAGTATACCTTGTTTGGCGCAGCATAGCCACTCTAATTCATATGTCATTAACTCCTTTATCACTCACTCACATCACTATAATAGGTCAATTGAAAAGTCCCCGGCATACCATAGTAAAACACATTTTTTTTGGCAAAATTATTTTTTCTTATTCAACATAATTCCCTTCGACACAGCTCTTTCTTTTTCTTCAAATGCGGCCGTTTTTCGGCGATTTCGTCCTTCAAACGGTCCAATAACGCTATGTAATAGTCGTTGTTGATGGTCCTTCCTTTTTCGAGGTAGTCAATGAAAATTATTCCATGCGCATCCCAAAATACAGACGCCATAACCTTGCCAGCCGACTGTTGCGTTTTCCCACGCTTTGCAGCGGGTTCATCGTGTGCAGTCCACTCGGATGACAGTCGATTGGACTTTGGAGTGAAATGTTTCATCCATTGTCACATATCGACTCAAAAACTCGGGTTTATTACGCTTGATCATCTTCAAACACTGCTCCGAATCATCAACTCGTCGTTGTTTTTGGTCAAAAGTGAGCTCGCGCGGCACCCACTTTGCACAGAGCTTTCTCATACCCAAATATTCGTGGATGATATGATGTACACGTTCAGTTGATATCTTTAGAGTTATTTCATTCAATTTCAATTTACGATCATTCAAAATCATTTTGTAGATTTTTTTAATGTTTTCGTCGGTAACAATCTCTTTTGGGCGGCCACTGCTCTCACCTTCTTCGGTGCTCATTTCACCACGTCTAAACTTAGCATACCAATCCTTGATGGTTGATTTTCCTGGGGCAGTATCCGGCATCAAGCCAACTGTATTGCTTCAACTGTATTTTTTCCCTTCAAAAAGCAATATTTTATCAACACGCGAAATTCCTTTTTATCCATTTTTTTCACAATAACAAAAGTTGCTTCACTCAAAATGCTATAATTCACAAACTAATGATCCGACAGCTGTCATATTTATACACGCATCTTTTGAGGGTTAGGGCTAACTAAAAAATATATGGATTTAATTCTAGTAGAGCCATCTATGTGTCAGGCCGGGGACTTTTCAATTGACCTGTTTTAGCGATCCTGTGACCCGTACTGGACTGTATAAAAAAGGGAGTTCTTCAATTATATATCCGTGAGAAAATACCGTTATTCCAAAACTCGGAAGAAATCTTGTTATTAAAAAATAAAGAATATATTGAAAATTTCAAGAAATCAACATTTTTAAAAATGTAGAAAGTCCCCCCCCCCTTTCATATATTTGTTTCTACATCTACTTTCCACTTTTTTTGGAATAGTTGATTTCTTTCAGTTTTCAATGAGTTCACTGTTTTGAATTAGAGTTCTTGTTGGAGGCTCAGATTGACGATCATTTTTAAAAATGGCGTTTTAGTGCGATCTCAGAAATCGACAAATATGCAGCAGACCACGTGTTCCCATGCATCTTATAAAGGAAAGAGAAAATGCAAGTATCTGAAGCAATACAATTCACTAAAGCTGACAAATAAGAAATTTCAGTCAGAACTACAATTCATTAAAATTGATAAATGAAAAAAAACGCTACAGGTGCGTTTGTGATCTGCAGAATTTTTTCAAGGATATTTCAAGGCTTCACGCACTATATTAATGAGAACCATACCGTAAACGAATCGTTTAATAAAGCTTTTTGTTTATTTGTCGATGTAATGACACTGTTACTTTCAAATAATGACAATTTCATTTTCAATATATTATTTTGTTTCGACATTTTTTAATTTACTCTTTGTTCTTTTTTTTTTTTTTAATTGAAACATTCATTTTATTTAGGTGTTGCGCATTTCGATGCTTTGGAAATCAAGGTGAATGTAGACATTGTTACTTTCAGTTGTTAAATTTGTTTTACACCTTCAGTTGTTGAATTCTATTCATAATAAATATTGTTCTACACATAATTAGAATGTTTTGAATATAATTACGATTAATTATAACTTATTTTTGAATTTTAAGCTATCTGTGGACTAATTACTTCTTTCTTTTTTCTTTCCCCCCCCCTTTTTCTTTCTTTTTTTTTTAATATACCTGCTTTCTGAAAACTAATCCTATTTTCTATCAGCGTTTGAATCCTAAATTAAATGTTAAATTTTTGTATTTTAGAATTTGTTAGCTAAACAAATAAATACATTTGCTTGGTGAAAACTAACCCTATTGCCTTTCTGTTATACCCTAGCCAATTGATTTGAATTATTTGCCTGCGTCAATTATTTAAACTGCCAGTGATGACTGTTGTTATGCTTTTTTTCCCCCTCTCTGTTTTGGTTAAAGCTGCCGTACCTTTTACGATTCTTTTGCAGATTTGCTTAAGATTGGAGTGCCAAGTAGTTAAAATTGATGTTAATGACTCATTCCTTTTCTCTTCCATTGCATATTTATTGCACATATATCCTGCTTTGATGTTTGTGGTACACCTTCAATATTAGGTCAATAATTTCAATGGTAAAATTTTGCATTACTTTCAAATTATTTTTCAACCCGTTAAGGCTCTGGATGATTGTGGTCTATAAGACTTACTGATGTTTGATCTAAAAATGAGCTATATAAACATTTGTTTTATAAAATAGTAGATACATTGATACAAATTGAAAAGATAGATTTTCAGATATTAAATCTTTAGACTTCTTTTCACTTTTAGATGTTAAAAGATTATGAAAACAAATTTCCCAAGGCCAGTTTTAATTCTTTTAGTAAATTTTTTGGAGAATTTTTTAATTTATGTATATTACATAGTGAAATGTAATATTTATATTCAGGTTCAGACTACATAGACAAGTCACTCACTGACATAAAAAAACGTTACAATTAATGATGACCTAAACAAACATGTACTAAAAGAATTATATAACTTAGTATCAGTAATTTTTATGGCTCTGTCTATGAGTTCACCTGTTTGGCGCAATTTTTCAACTTTGAAGCGAATTCACACTTTCACAAATAACGCTCAGTCAAAGGTAAGATTGTCATCTCTAGTGTTGTTTTCAATAGAAAAATAGGTTTTAAATACTTTGAATCAACAACAAGAAATTTTATGATGCATTTGTTAACGACTCTTCGGGAAAAAAAATGCCTTACCGAATTAATCTATGAAAAATAATTTACAAAAAGTGCTTATATATGTATCATGTCAATGTATCTATTTTAGAATCGAAATAAATAAACTGTTTATTTTTGTCATTTTTAGTATTTTCTTAAAAAAATATTTTAAGGGGACTTAGTACCTTACGAAATCAAAAGTAGAACATTTTGACAAACTTTTTTCAATTCTTCATAAAACAACAATTTTTGCTCATTTCAGTATGAAACTTTGCCATTTTGTGTAATAAAGTGCATAGTTTAAAATATTGGGTCAAGTTTTGCTATTAAATTAATTTATTTTCTTATACAACATGAAATATGCGTGCAAAAATTTGAAAAATAAATTAGCTTACCTTACGTTACCCACAAGATAACTTTTGAAAGATGTACAGTAGAACCATAATTCTTATACCAAATTAAAGCTAAATAATGATCTTATTCTGTAAACCTCAAATTTTAAATTTACCTTACAGTAAAAAAAATTGAAAAATTAAAAAAGTTATCAAGTTTGTATTTAGTAACTTTTTTTTCATGTATCATGTTATAAAATAAAATCTAATCATCTTATGAACAAAATTGAGATTCACAGAATAAAGATTTACAAGTACAACACTCATGTAAAATTTTAAAGCTCTGCATGCAAAAGATCTTTTTTAATCCTGTGGGAAAGTGTGAAAATAGCAAACTGAGAAAAAGAGGATTGTTTACATTGTATTACATAGAACAAGCCACTTTAGACATTTACATTTTTTGTTACACAGGACGTAATAATTGTCGGATTTTGACGCGGTTGGTTTTAAAATGCTCCTAACATTCAGTACTATTTTTTAAAATCAAATTTGAAAAATCGAACTTTTTAAGGTGCAAAGGTACTAAGTCCCCTTAAATAGAAACAATGCTTTTTTATTGGCAAATGTTAACAGCTGCCATTGGTATAAATAGATTTATGTCAGGGAAGATCATGTGTATTTAAAATCATGTTTTGACTGAATAAATTTTCTCAGACTAAAGGAACTGGATATTAGTAAACTTTTATTTTTAATTCGCCCGTGTGAAGAAATTAAATGCAACATTCACTATTACTGAATTTTAATTTCTGTTAAGCGAGAAAAGCTTAATGTTTCAAATTTAAAAAAAAGTTATATAACTTCATTAAAAAATTAATAATTGTTATTTTATAAACTACAACGTTTTTCGAAAAATCAATTTTTTTTTAAATATGAAAGCTTTAAAAATATTCTTTGATAAATGAAAATTACAGGCTTCACCCATCATATTTAAATGAATATCTTTCACTTCGCTGTTTTGTTTAGTTAATCGTCTTTTTTTTTTTTTTTTTTTTTTTAAAACCTTGGAAGCTAATTCGCAATTCACTGAAAATTATAGTTAAAAGTTAGCTCTCATTAAAAAAAAATTTCCATCTCCCAAGATTGTTATGTTTTTCAATTCATTTCTAACTTAGAACGGGTATCCCAGTTAGTATTTTGAAAAACACGCAGGGGACAAGGTTGATGTATGTTAAACATTAAAAATTTATGGACTTTTTTCAATATATTTTCAATCTCCCACTTTTGTGAACGTAACTTTACTCTGGTGTGATGTCATTACATTACTAATTTCTACATACTGAGTTTTGTTTTTAACTTCGCATTGTAGAGTATAAATATGTATTCTTAGTACTTAATATGGAAAAGAATTTTGTTCGAGTTATAAAGTCTAAATAATTCCATATACCGTGTATTTACAGGTTCATCGAAAGAGAATGGCTACTTTCTCCTTCTTACTGAGGATTACGAGTTAATAAGGTTCAAGAGTTGTTCAGTTTCCACTGAATCATTAAAATGTTTTCACTAACACTTATATGATCAGAAAAACTAAATAATGTATCGACAATATGCCACTTTAATTAACATAACTTTAAAATGTGAATAAAAAATATTTTTGTCAGACATAAAACAAAGCTCGAAATATTTGATTTTGATATTTTTAAACTTATTTGATCTGGATAATTTCAGTATATTTACCAGAAATAATTGATTAACAAGTTTAATTGAAGATTCTCAATACAACAGAAAACTGTTAAGCAGTTTTTTTTTAATTTTTAGTTTTCTTTTAAATTTATTTATTTTTGCTGAGTGCGTCTTAAATTTTTGTGACTTTATTTTTTTAATAATTAAGAAAACATATGTTCCAATCGAATTTTGCGATTTTCATTTAGAAATCGGAAATTAATCTCAGTATTTTAAAAGATTATTAGCAGAGCTTAGAGAAATGATTTCTTTATAAAATAATTCATTTTCAAACCTAAATCTTGAAATACAATATACTGATCCATATTATTATATAATTTAGTATTCAATGCGCCATATCGATTCCTCAAAAACAAAATACCTATCTGTCTTTCAAATTTCGTAGTAACATACAATCAACATGAAATTTCAGACAGATAGGATATCTTTTGACGATTACTTGACTTTGAAATTTTCCATAGTTATAAAATACTTTTCATGTCTTAAGAGGAAGATTAGATTAGAGTAAAAACTTTTAAGATAGGACATAAAATTAGACTGAAAATCTAATCATAGCAGTTCAATCAGTTAGTAGTTTGACGGCAGAAGGTACAAAAGAAAAAATATGAAAGTTAAGAAGCATTTTTCAGAGAAATATTTTATAACAATCTAAAAATAGAGAGCTAATTACCCTCGAATGTAATTTATTCTAATTAATTAAATATATTCGAGCCTCCATAAGCCAAAATAAATTATTCTAGAAAAAAAAATCGAATAATTTAAATTCCTTTACATGAAAACAACCACTTTGTACATTAATGTCGATAAAATATGTTTTGTAGCAAGGAAACACCTACATGATAAGGCCGAAGATAGTTTTTGAATTATTTGTGGCTTATGGGAGGGCAACCAAAAAATACTTATTGCATATATGAGTCATATATAATTTATTTCATTTATATGATTCAAATATTGCTACAAAAAATCATAACAAAAAGTGAATAAAGATTTTAGTTAGGCAGTGGTAAATAATTTTAGTTCGAGTTCTGTAAAATTAGATCTACGAGTCTAAATTTTCGTGTGAATCAAATATTTGCTATTTCCGATTTGCTAATATACTAGTGAAAATAATTCACAAACGTTTGTTGACGTGAAATGGCTTCCATTGAATTGTTTAGCTAATAATAATTGATTTATTATGGTCTTTGTTCTGTAAACAAATTTAAATTAATTATTTTCATTGAAATTATTTCCTCGATTCTTAAAATTTCACATGCAATTGATTTGATGCTATTTAGGAAATAAGGGCGAAAACAGGTTGCTAAATGTAATTGTTTGATCTTTGGAAATATAAAAAAGAGAGACAATCCTTTTCAATACTGATGTCAAATTACCAAATGTTTTAGCATATATAATCTTGAAACTGGCCTTGAACTCTCTATAATATTTTTGTAATAAGAAGAATTGCAGTTACTCTTTGAATCTGCTACATTGAAGAAACAAAACTGTGGTAATAATTCAAATGAAACTAGTTGATGCAATAATTACTCAGCTAAGTGCGTAAAGTCATTGTCTGTGCAACTAAATACCAGAGGAAAGCGTGGACTAGTCGATTAACTGATTTTAGTAGTCTCGTTGGCATGTGTCACAATATATTCATTGAAAGATTGATATCTCTGATCAGCCTGGTTAACCTCTATAAGCTGTAAATTGATCAACTGGATGATGAATTCATTAAAATTAATGTAACAATAATTTAACTTCTATAATTTAACTTTCTTACCAACTGAAATCCTCTCAATTTCCGACATTCTTTTTGGAAGTTTGGGTTTTGTTGCATAACAATGACTCCCCACATCACCTCCTGATTCTGGAAGATACTTTGACGGGCACGATGTTACCATCCTGGAACATTCTCCCTCAGTGTCGTAGCTGAAATTAATTTGGGGAGCATAACTATCATCCTCGCCAAGAAATAACCAATTTATTAGTTTAAAATAACCACTTGGTAAAAAGTAAAAAATAACTTATTTCAATCTTATTTCTCCTATTTAAAACTGTTTAAGTATTGATACATAATTTTATCAAGTTATAAAAGTTGCTAAAATGAAGTTCTTTTAAGAAATAATTAGGATACTATGAGAATAAAATTTACATTTTTGAGGGATGCCTTTTCTGTAGGGATGCTCTACCACTCTTTTATCTGTTATCTACAAACATTGACCCAGAGGCATTCTTTCAGAAACAGCAAATACTTTTATTCTGTTCTCAGGAATTGACTTAGTTGAAATCCTTTTTTCTCTTCATGATGAAAAAAAATTGAAGCATGAGGAGAAAAGAATTCTTTTGTTTGAAATTTAGAGCATCTATTATAATATAGCAAAAGAATTGTCACGAAATATTTTAATTTCGAGAAATATCTTGCATATGTCCTTTTGCATCCCCTCTGGGCATGCCACTATCTAACAACATCGGATTTTCATCTGTTTTCACAGCTGAAAATGATATTGTATGGACACCGTTTAACTGACTCAGAAGAAGTGAGGTAAAATGCAACAAAGCAACAGTAGACACTTTTGGAAAATAACTTCTAGAAATGTTTGCAATAGTTATTTGACAGGTAGAACAAGTGTGTAAATATAAAATTGATGTACTTTTTAGGAAATCCAAGTAAAAATTCTGTAAATATTTTCAATAAATATCATTGACCAATTCCAGGAATTTTCTGATCCTTCTACGTATTATAGAAGACAAATTCTTTAAAGATGTACAAGAGAATAAATATATGGATATATATACATGAATATATGAGCGAAACAGAACAGTAGGCCATATTGCATGTGTTACCTCCTTTGTTCGTTGATCTACTTGTTCTGATCCCTTGAATAAAGTTATTTATCTGCTTATTCAAAAGTGACAGGTCGAGGCACAACAATACCAAGTTTCAGAGTTTTATACACACAAATATATAAAACCTTTACTCGATAAATTCATGTAAATGTCACATCCAATATTTATTACTTAAATTGTATCCTAAGCTAAATTTATGCAAAGAAGTCTGTTACAGTTTCTTCGCAAAAGAAGGTCAACAAGTCCGATACTTCGATGAATAATGGCCTTCTTGGAGATTTGGAATCTTACACTTCGGATGGTCAGATTTTAAAAAAAATATATTATAGTGTATTTTAAATTAATGTATGAGCTCATTATTACAATGTGATGAGAGAATATACTCACATTTATGTATCATGCCTTCTAAAAATAGACAATACAATTTACACATACAACTAAACTTGAAATAAAATGGTGTTCACGTGGAGGAAGGTTAAAAACTAAACTTATGGTAAATTTCCAAAGATGCAGATATTTTGAAATGAATTATGTAACGTTTTTCTGTATAAGTAATTTCAAGGAAGATTCGCCATTAAGAGGTCCCATTCTCATAAAATCAGGTAAATTGCCAAAAGATTGCAATTCTGCAAATTGAAGATTCAGCTTACAAAAATATAGAATAATCTCTCATCATAAAATAAAAGTTTGATTCACCTTCCACATAACTCGATAGGTAAAAAAATTCCCCAACTCCCAAAAACAACTTTCTTATTCAGTAATCATAAAGAATAAACAAAAATCAACACATAGTACGTCCAATATGTTGAAGTCTTACTATTCATTTCAAGACTCTTTTTTTAAAAAAATGATATACCAAGACAATGGCGACCCAAAAAATAATTTGGGGGAGGGGGCATATCGTCATTGGCATAACCAAAGCAATTTTTTTAAAATTTACAGTTACCATTTGGTAAAAAATAAATAATACGTTATATCAACCTTATTTCTTCTACTTGAAACTGTTCAAGTATTGATATAATTTTATCAAGTTATAAATCTTTAAAAAGTAAAGATCATTTAAGAAAATAAATAAGATACCATGAGGATAACATTTGCATTTTGGGGAAATGCATTTTTAGTGGGGGGGCGTCCCTTCCCCCATCTTCATTTATAAACGCTGAATAAGAGAAACACTTTTCAATGATAGCAAAGACATTTTTATTCTTTTTTTTAGGAATCGGCTTAGTTAAAATTATTTTTTTCTCTTCGTTATGAAAACAAATTTAAACATGAGGAGAAAATAAATTATTATGCTTAAAAGTTAGAATATCTATAGTAGTATAATAATAAAAGAATATTCCTGAAAAATTTCAATTTCGAGAAAAAATCTTGGGGATGGGGGTGCATTTGTCCCTTTGAGCCCGCCCCTGCCCCGGGTAAGGCAGTGTACCAAGAAAATACATGATATTACCGATATTTCGCTTTTAAATATCTTTCGATCCATTCCTATTTAGCTGCGGAAGGTATGTAAAAGAAGAGGAATTTCAATTCATGGACATAGCTTTTATTCGAATTATTTATTCGATTTATTCACTTTGAACGTGGGTACTCACTTGAGCATATATCATGATTTGAGAGAGAATGTGCAGTTGGGCTTTAAAGGTCCAGGGAATTAGATCGAAAGATTTTTCGAAATACTGATCGAAGAGATACCGCCATTCGACAATGTTGACAAAAATCACTGAATTACGGAGAGCACAGCATTAAGAAGACACTGGTCAGCATAAAATATACCGAACTTACAAAATGCGGGTTCCCACGTGAGAAGAAAGAGCGATTATTAAAGCGATTCACAGGAAGCTAATTTCCCATCATCAATTACCTGACGTGTAATAGATACACTAATGATTGCTAGGATTATTTATAGGCACCTCATGGGTCGATGTCCGAGCTCACAGCATCCAATGAGACGACTAGTTCTCGCAAGCGCGTTAACTGATGCCGGTTTCTTTCGACCAGAATCACACTAACCGGAGAAGATTTGCTTTAGGTAAATAGTTTTTGCTTCAAACTAAGCCCTAATAACCAGTGAAAATATGTCTGAATACGTTCAGGACAGATATATAACTCTAACTTGATTTGATTATCATTCGCATCTGCCAGACAGTTAGGAGATATGATTTGCTACGCCATTTTATTTTGTGGCTAGATGCAGTGGTGTATTAGCCAATTAAAAATAAGCATAAACTTAGGACATGAAGAGAAAGGAGCACCACAAAAAAATTTCCTGGTTCATATGATGCAATTCTACAAATGGTGCAATGAAATCAGGTTCCGCAAAAAAAGCCCCAACATTGGATGAAAAAATAATTCGAAATAAAAACCAACGTTTTTATATGGTGGTAAAGTTTATTAAAAAAATTATTAAAATATTAGTTAAAACTGGTCGCAAATATCTAAATATTGCATTGTTAGGCAAATAAAAATGGTTCCCAAAATTTCAGAGCTCTAGCTTGATGGGAAGTTGGTTAAATTAACAATAGACAATTTGATGACACACTGATACACATACATACAGACAAACACCAAGTGAAATACATAACAACATTAAAACTAACTAAAATTAATTAATCCGGTAAATTAAATGGTTGGAATACAGTTTAGTCAAACCACTCTTGGAGACAGGAATTATTTGGCGGTATTTTGCCAAATGTTGCTAAATTGGTCGGCGAAGCGGACTTAACATTCAGCCAAAAAAAAAAATTGCCAAGTTTGGCAAGTATTCAAATTGCGCCAAGTGATTGGGCTAAACTGCATTATTTAAAAAAATATGAGTTAAAACTTGTCGCAAACGTCTAAATATTGCATTGTTAGGAGAGTACGAACGATTCCCAAAATTTCAAAGCTCTACCTTGATGGGAAGTTGGTTAAATTAACGATCGAAAATTTGATGACACACACTCACACACACCAAGTGAAATTCAGAAAAACGTTGTAAAAAAGGAAAATTTTACTCAAAAATGATAAAAAAAAAGGAAGAAATATACAAATAAATATCAAAATGTTATCTTTTCTAATTTGTAACGGAGTTCCCACGAGTATTTCCCTTCAACTGACCTTGTGATGTTATTTGATTTGAGACTAATCTATATGATGTTGATTTGAGAGCCTCTTCTTGTGAATAAACCCTGATTTATGAAAATTAGCATTGTTATTCTGAATAATATGCATACAGCGGCACCAGTTAAGTGCTTAAGGCCTTTAAGGCTCTTAATTTGACCCTAGATTGATCCCTTTATTTATCATTTTGACACCCTTACAGCACAGGTGTGCGTCGGAAATACTCTATACTTGTTTTATTACCTTTCCCTACACAGCTCTTACATACCAACAGGATAATACCTAGTTGTATATAGCAATCTGGTTTTTTTTTTTTTTTTTTTTTTTTTACTAATTATATATCTTTGTGCTT
Source organism: Nephila pilipes (assembly GCA_019974015.1). Classification (NCBI taxonomy): domain Eukaryota; kingdom Metazoa; phylum Arthropoda; class Arachnida; order Araneae; family Nephilidae; genus Nephila; species Nephila pilipes. Next base: position 320,141 of record BMAW01011115.1, on the reverse strand, counting down.
GTCAATGACTTCTTTTCACAACAGAGTATGTTTGACGCTTCATGAGTAGCCGCCTCCGATTGCCTCATAATCTCACAGATCTAACTCGGCAAGAAATCCTACAGGGGATATCCACTAAATTTACAAATCAATGCTTAGTCGGATTACAGTATTCATAAAAATCAGAAGGGAGTCAACAACAGATATTGATTAGATCTTATACGTCTTGATTAAAACATTCAATTTCTCTGGAATTTTAATCATCTTTTTTTTCTATACTTATGCATATCATCAAGCAATTTTCATCTAATTCAGATAAAATCATTTTATGCATCAATTTTTTTAAAAAAATTTATTTTGTTTAAGAGAGAGTATTCATTTTTTCCACCGAAAAGTTTGCAATAACTTAAATCAATGCAGCTTTTATGTATGAAAATGCAATTGTTATACTAAGAGGGAAAATGTCACTCACATGAGAATCTAAAAAGGCGAAAGAAAAATTTACCTGGGTATATGCATTCTAATTTCACAAGATTATGCATAGATACTATATTAGTCAGCGAAATGCATAGCTTTAAATTATCTCTTAAATGCACACAAAGAGCAAATGTAATGCATTATTAAATACGTCGAACATTAAGAATATATATATAACACAATCAAAATACTAATATTAATAATGCGAACGAACACTCTGAATATTCCAAACATTTATAACCAGAAACTCTTAAATATGTATTGTATGAATTTTAAATATGTCGTACAGAAAATTTTGCATAAAACCACGATTTTAACAGATTTATTTAATTCAGATCTCATTCACTTTTACCTTTTTTCATTCTACTCGTGCGTCAACCTGTTGACTTTTAATCGCGATAACAGTTCACAATATTACAGTAGTTCCACAATATTACAATCGGGGAATTAATAACTTGCAGCAGTATGGTGGGGCATTCTTATTCTTCATATACTCTCAGTTTTGTTTCGCAGGGAATGGAAATTCCAAAGGAAAGCCATTTTGTATTCTTTGAAATGTATACTGGATTCACTGCACACAAATATATAGATCTTTTCTTCAGAAAGTAAATTAATTGTTCACACTTAAGAAAGTGCTAATAATTATTTTGATTAAGATAGCTTTTTCATTCCGGCTAGCAATTTCGGATTCCTCTGCATAGATGTAATCCTACCGACTTATATATTGCAAAAACCTGTCATGTTCAGGTCTACGCTTTAGCTATCCAATTATTATAGGTACAATCGTCAAATCATTGTCATATTCATACGGGATATCGTTCTGGTAAGGTTACGAGAATAGATGTCAAATATTATGCGTATGTACAATGTCCATCAATCACACTTCCACACATAGATCTATACAAGCCATTATAATAAAGATGTTCAATTCTAGTAAATAAAAGATTCATTGCATCAAAATGTGATTCATCTAGGTTTATATAAAAATGGTGGCTCGCAAGCCGCATGTGGCTCTTAAAGAAGTTTATTGAGGCTCAAATAATAATGAAAAATATTAGTTATATTTTAAATTTTTTGAATCGTATGAATACATGCAGCCATAGGAAATTATTCGTACAGTCGTTCGGTATCTTTCGGGTCGATTAGCACAACCTTCGTAAGAATATAGTTCTAATACTAATTCACTTGTTCAGACCTCGCGCAGGCCGAATAGGGTTCCCACTCATTGGAGTATTAATATCAAAGCTTCGAACTGAAAACCGAAAAAAAAAACGTTATTTAGATCGAAACGAAAACTGGAGCTGAACCGGCTTTTTTTCGGTTCGATGAATGCTCAGTCATTTTTGTCCTGTAACGTATGAACAAAACTACACAATCAAAAGTCTAAAGGTTCTAGTGCAAATCATTAATTTTTAAACTGCCCACACCACAAAACACTAATTTAAAATTTTAAGCAAATTATTCAATTAACGATAGTTTGGGAGTAAACCTTTTGGTTATTTTATCACTCTCCCCGCCCATCTTTCGTCCTTTCCCGAACCGAACTAAATTCAACCAGCAAGTCAAACTCACTTTAATATCTGAAATAGCTGGAGCTGGTCGCTACAGTCCCCGTAACCAATTTATTCCTACCATGTAACGAACTTCACCCCCTTCGTGCCTACTTTTGCTCGTGTTTATTATATTGAACCTCACTTCATAATCTGATATTGGTTTTCTGATAAAGTAAGTACCTTTTATCAATTTTTAAAATCGATTTGTTCCGCATATAGAAAGCACATTTTCTCAGTATTTATTTAAAAACTTGTCTATGTTTATGATAAATAATGTAATATTTGAATAAAATAATTAAAATACACCAAAACCTTTTTTTCCCCAGGCTTTAATTTCACACGATTTGAAAAAAACGCGGTTTAAAAAAATCCACAAATGCACAAATTTGTTTCACATGGTTTATTTTTTGAAAAACACAGTTGAAATAAACAGCAAGTAGGGGGATTTTCCTAAAATTAAGATTTAGATTTCAATATATCTAACATCTACTACAACACAAAGCCTGCGAACATACGACCGGAAATTCAAATTTCACAGCATCGACGTTTATAGAACGTACTAGAGTTTTAAAAATAATGTGAGATGTCAAAGTCTATCTTATTTCCAGCCACATTAGCCAGCCAGCCTGGCACTCTCTTCCCTCCGATATTGTTTTTAAAAAAACAGTAGATGCTCTCAGTTTCATTCTATGTTAAATAGTAGATAAATCGGGGAAATCGTCAAGACGTTGGATTCATGTGTAAAAAATAAAGCAGCATTTCTCTCTCTTAATAGTATCAGTGAACGGATACAATTTCTATTTAAAACATACTTTAATCTGCGTCATTATAACCTGAAATATGTGTTTTCACTTATGTTTATATTAATCTAAAAATCAGCATTTTTTTTTATTTTTCGCAAGTTTTATTTTAAAACATGAAGAAATTTAAGTTCTCAAGTAGAAGCAAACAAGATATTGATATAGAATTAAAATATACAGAGGGATTTACTACTGTTCATAATTTAATAAGATTACAGTGTTATCTCCCGTGCTTAAAGCCCGCCTGTAGAGGGCGGTTTTTTTTTTTTATTTTTAGTTTTTTGTAAAGTTGTGAGTATTGGATGTCATATAATCCCCTCAGAGCAGAACAGACCTAACCGAGTCTTCGAGCGGAGCTGATATCCCCTTGGTAGGGATTGGCTCTCTACGAAAAGATTAGGCCCGTGTAAGCGAGGGAGGTGACACTCGAGAGTAAAAAGTGTAAATAAATTGTTGTTGTTTATACAACCTGATATCTTTTTGTCTTAGGACAACGGTAATACTATAAGCTTATGATTATTAACTAAAGTTATTATTAACAAAAAGGAAGAGTAAAGGAGGTGTTGTGTGCTTGTGGGAAATGAAAAATTTATAATAATAGTTATAAAGGAGTAATACGGTAGAATAAAAATTCATTGTAAAACTTCTAATAAAAACTAATATTTAAAAATTAAGAATACTTTTTATACAAATACGTTCATTAATTACTAATAGTAATTAGATAATCTTAAAGAACTAATGCTTCATTTTTCTGGTGCGTTTTTCTCCGCATTTATTGGTCATTTTTTTATTATTTGCCGTTATAGTTATCTGCTATCTTTTCGAATAAAAACTTTAACATTTTAAAATGTATATTATTTGATATTATTTTATTTCATTAATTTACTATTGTAGCATATTTACCAAAATGACCCTTGAAAATAAACAAAAGCTCAAGTAAATCGCCTAAAAAAGAAATTTTAAAGAAGAATAGGAAGAAGATTACACTTTCACAGAGAAAAATGGTAAAGCTGTCTTCCTAATTTATAATTCGATAGTCAATGATTTTAATGTTGAGAATTTAAAATATCATTATAAAAAATTGCACTCTGAATTTACAGCTCAATATCCAACAAAATCTGAGTTACAAATTAAAAACTATAATCGTTAAAATCTTCAATTAATAATCAAGTCAATTTCATGTCAAAATTTACTGAAATCATAAAACTATAACGGAAGTTATTTTTAAAACAGCATGGAACATCGTGCGAACAAAACGGCCGTATACTGATGAGGCATGTATTAAACAAAATATTATTGATACTGTCAAGACACTGGATCCCAATAATACCAATTTTTTTAAATTTATAAGCGCCATTCTAGTTACATGGCACACAGTTGAACGCCGATTCTCAGGAATAACAGAAGATTTATAATCTCAATTGGATGAAGATATAAATAATAGTGTATCATTTAGTTTGGTGCTTGATGAATTTACCGATATTTTTGATCATCCTCAAATAGCTGTTTTTATTCGATTAGTGTTTGAAGATGGGAGTAACGGAGAATTATTAGATTTAATTGCATTAAAAAATGCTACTCGGGGCGTAGATATAAAGGAATATTCCTAAATGTAAGTTAATAAGTGCAGTCACTAATGTAGCAGCAGAGATGGTAGGTAAAAAATGTAGATCTAATTGGTCTTTTGAAAAAAGATGGAATCGTTCTGGATTTTATTATAATCTATTGTATTGTGCTTCGGAAACATCTCTTATTGCCAAAAGTTTTAATTTTGAGAAAGTGTTACCCCGGTCATTAAGATTGTTAATTTTATTCGAGCCAACGCAACCCCCCCAACTCTCAATTTCAGAATTTCACATTGACGAACTCGATTTAAATAAACAAATAAATGATTTATCGTTGCACTGCATAACGAGGTGGTTATCAACTAACGATGTATTGAACAGGTTCGTAGTTTTGTAGGAACCTATTATTGCTTTTTTAGATGAAAAATGCAATCATATCGGCAATGTTAAAAGATAAAGACAGAATTTATGACTTAATGTTTTGCACCAATATAATTGAACATTTAAAATAAATTTAATTTGTCACTCCAAGGTAAGGACAACAATATTTCAGAATTTAGTCAGAGTATTTTTAATTTTAAAAGAAAACTACAACTATTCCAAAAGGATGTAATAGAACAGACATTCAATCACTTTCCACTTTTAAGAAGAGCTATTTCAGAATCTGATATTCTTCCTTCAATCATCATGAATTATAAAAATAAATTAAAAAACTTGCTAAATGATTTTGACGAAGGATTTGAAGATTTAGTAGCATTAAAACCAGCAATTGCATTTTTATTAAATACGTTTGAAATCGAAATGATTAACAAATAGTTTTACAATGGATAAATGTTTACTTCCTGAAACGGAACCAGGAGAATTATAATTAATTGATATGCAAGAGGATCAAGATATCCAAATGTTCCATACATCAAGAAAATCGATTAATGAATTTTGGAAATGTGTACCAAAAACTAAGTAATTTTTTTTAAAATGCAGTATATTGTTTACTGTCGATTTTTCGATCGACATATGACGTTGAAGCATTGTATTCTACAATGAAATTTATTAAACAGAAGTTCCAAAGTTGACAAAACAGCATCTAAAAGAATTAATAAGTTAAGAATTATTAATTATCAATCTGATTAGCTTCTACATTACAAATTAATTAATCATGCAGTATCGAAGAGTAAATAAATATTTTTGATAAATATGTAGAAAATTATCAAAATAAATACATTATGATTCTAAAATTTCTTATTTACCGAGAACTTTAGGTGGGGCTTCCACGATTTTCAGGTGGTAACTTTGGCTCTACCAACAAAAAATCTCGCCACTTTTAGTATGTACATTTACTCAAGAAATATAGGATATTGTCTGTTGAATACATTTACTCGAGAAAGATATGATGTTGCTTGTTGATGATAGGGTGGCAATCTGCCTCACGTTCTCTTTGTATATGACCTATTTGTACGGCGTCAGCCAATCGCGTCGCAGTAACCACATTCCAATATTATTGCGGGGAAAAGGCTGTGGTCATAGCCCTTCAGAGAAGATTAGATTCGTACAAAATGTTAATAGAGAAGATGATTATTCATATGACACACACACACACATATATAATTATATATATATAATGTTAAAGTGTTATGCCTTTCTTTTAATTATTTTAACTAGTATTTATTTAACTAAGTTTATAAGAACAGTCGAAGCCAATTTCCTTTTTAAGTAACTATTTTATTGTAGTGGAGAGAGGAACCATTTTCATACGGCGGGAATTACAAAACTCCACCGTTGGATACAGACTGTGAGAGCAAGAGTGTAAAAGCAAGAGAGAGTGATTGACTGTGTTTTTGGTTATATAGTAAGAAAGTTTCACGATAAACGTCATAGAACATGTGGTATGAATGGAGGGATTTCGAGAGAATCTAAGTATTGACCTAAAGTTTAGCAGAGATCATCCCTACGGGTCTGGAGCCGTGTGAACAGTGTTGTCAGCGAATTTTTGAGAAAAGCGTGATTGAGTCAATTGAAGTTAAAAAGGAATGGTATCAAGAAATAAGAATGAACGCTTTACTTTTAATGAGAGAGTGGGAAAAATTAGGAAATTAAATTATTATTATGAGAAACTAATATGAATTAAGTTAAATCCTTATATATATATGTGTGTATGTGGAATGGCAGATGCTACTAATTATTCTAATTAAAGAATCAAACCTTGCACATTTAATATTGACGTTTCACGTTAACAATTATTGTACACACTGGATAAGACATTTCACAATAACATTTAAAACAAAAATAATTATCGCCTTCAACGTCTAAAATCACAAATCGTCTTAATGGCTACGAGACATCAACAAGGGTGTCTTCATTGTTTCGATGACTATACATACATATATATATATATATATATATATATATATATATATATATATGTTCACAATAACTGGATAACTGGATACACACTGATGTATTACATGCACTGCATTACAGGTAGATGTCACTGCCTTCGTGTAGTTAACAGCATAAATGTTCACTCAACTGCTTCTCGCAGTTATTAGTTTAAAGTTTTTTTCCCCACCTCTGCACGGTCGAACAGTGCCTTGGCGTTCTTGGAGCACTCCCTTTCCGTGCGCACAAGCAAGAGCCGCAGCTGGTCGCCACTGACTGCAGCGCCATCAGGTAAACAAATTCATTAGAATTAAATTGCGTTCTCTGAGGCTGATGTTCATGAATACTAAATCATTTGTTTTCTGCGTTTTCAATTCGCGCGTTATGGCTTTCGTTTAAGGATTTTCCCCCGAGAAGAAAAAATAAATCACATTCTCTACCTAATTCATTAGGCTTGAAAGCATTTTGACCTTCTCGAATGCTAATATGTTCTCGTGTTCTAAAATCTAGTGTTTCATACAATTTTTCGGAGACAATAAGGTCACGTAATTTTTTTAAAATCATCGACTTCCCTTAGGCGACAATAATAATCAAAGTTTGCACTCAAACATGAAGCAAACTGAACGTGTGATTCATTCGGATATCTCTGAGCACTTTTAAAATTACTTAAGCATTCGCGAGGTGTCAATTGAAATTCCTTTAACAATAATGGTTTTAATTTTTCATAATTAGCTATTTCTAGTTCCGTAGCATAAGTTAAAACATTGTTACATTTATCTCCAAAAATATTTATTAGTACTTCTGACTTGAAGTGAGCCGGCACTTTTTTAGGGCTAAACGCTTTTTCAAGCGAATAAAAAAACAAATGCTAAGTCTCGAGAGTCTTAGGTATGGGTTTCATTAATGCTCTCACGCTTATAATCAGATTTTCGAGATTGTTTGCTGCGCATTCAGAGTCCGTAGAGACATTATTTATATTTTCGCTAGCGGTTTGTAACCTTAACTTTTCGAGTTCTAACTCTTTCTCTAATTGATCTAGCCTAACCCGTTCAAATTCTAATTTTGACTATTCCACGTCAATTTTAGTTTTTTGATCCTCCGCGATCGATTCTATTATTTCTCTAACAAACTCGGGAGCCGTTTAGAAAATATCTATATTTTCTATGAGAGTTTTGATTTCTATCATTCTCGCATCCACGGGAACTGTTTGTCCTAGCTCCTGCACAATGAGTTTTAATTCGGATTTCTTAATATTGTTTAAAATTGACATCTTGGTGGTTCAAAATATAAATATCACAAAATGCACAGTACCTTTCAAATTCCGCCAGTCCTTCCATATCCGGTTCGTATGCATTTGGTAATCCGATATCAAGGTCAAACTCCCAAAATTCCTGTAGGGGTTACAGAAAGTAAACATCTTCTTGCAAAATGATGAACGGAAATTGAATAAACGGTTTAATATTCATAATAACTAGATACATACTGATGTGTATTACAGCACTTGCATTACAGGTAGATGCATCACTCTCTTCGTGTGTCACCAGCATAAATTCATTCACTCAACACCTTCTCTAGTTATTAGTTTAAAGTTTTCTAATCTGGCATCGACGTCGAACAGTGCCTTCGCGTTCTTGAGCCTCCCTCTCATGCCGAATATAAGCTATATATATAATGTGTGTCGTGTGTGTGTGCGTGTGTCGTGTGTGTGGTGTGTAGGAAGTTTCAGCTAATTATCAATTTTCAATATTGTAAAACTGTCCTCATTGCCACGATGCTTTACAATAATCGATGGCATCAGTGAGTTCCCATGCAGCGGCTGTATGTTTTAGAACAAACTCAGAGCACTGATCGCACGCCTCTTCGCTCTCTTCACGTGTCGTCTCTTATTGTTCTTCCCTCAGTAGCTGACTGTAGCTCGCTTCGTTCCCTGAAATGCATTTGAAACGTCCACCCGAACCGAACCGTTCACGCTCATCGACATAATGATACAAAGATAGATAGCCATCAACAGTATTTGAAGAGCTAGTTCCCTAAATATAATATATGTCTATATTATATATATATATATATATATACCCATGGACAAAAAAATTAGAGCACCAAGAAATAATTGCGTGATCGTAACGAAACTTAGCATGAAGGTACATTTTGGGGAGATAGGCAAATGATTAGAAATGCAGCGTTATTGCGCATTACGTATAGCCGGTAGAGGGCGTTTAACGTCGTTCTGTGTGGAGTATAAAACAGGTAACCAAAGCTTGTTTGAGTGTGCTGAATCGTTTACAAAGGAAGAGCTGAGGTAGACATGTCCTTACGCCGTTTTCGAAGACAATATGAGCAGTTGTAGCAGTTTGAGAGGGGAGATTCATCGGCATGATGGAAGCTGGATGGTCAGCTAGGCGAGTAGCTCGTCAATTAGGCCGCTCTGATTGTGTTGTGAGGAGGTGTTGGGACCAGCGGATCCGAGAGATGTCATTTACACGAAGACCAGGCTCAGGACGCCCTCGACAGACCAGTCATCGAGAAGACAGCCACATCGTAAGAAATGCACGCGTACAGCCAACTGCTTCATCTGCCGCCATCCAGGCACAGGTAGCACATTCATTAGGGGTTCACGCCTTCCCTTCTCGAACCATACGAAGGCGCCTGGCTGAAGGACATTTGGGATCGAGGCGCCCATTACGTGTGCTGCCCTTGACGCCCACCCATTGACGCCTCCGTTTGGAATGGTGCCACGCACGAGGAAACTGGACTGCAGCGGAATGGAACCAGGTCGTCTTTAGCGACGAATTCAGATTCAATCTCAGCAGTGATGAGAATCGTGTTCGTGTGGAGACCCGGTGGTGAACGTCTCAATCCTGCCTTTGCTTTACAGCGACACACCGCTCCCACAGCTGGTGTGATGGTATGGGGGGCCATTGCCTACAATACACGATCACCCCTAGTATTGATCCGTGGCACCGTGACAGCCTAGTGGTATGTCAATGACATCCTGCAACCACATGTGTTGCCACTCATGCAACGGCTGCCAGGAGCCCTTTTTCTACAAGACAATGCTCGGCCTCACACGGCAAGGGTATCACAAGACTGTCTCCGCACTGTTACTACCCTTCCTTGGCCTGCCCGATCTCCAGATTTGTCTCCAATCGAGCATATCCGGGATCATTTGGGACGGCGAGTTGGCCATCCCACGAGTTTGAACGAACTAGAGGCAAGGTAACAGCAAATATGGAACGAAATGTCTCAGGACATCATACAGAACTTGTGTGCCTCAATGCCCGATCGTATCGTATCGTGCATTCGCACTACAGGGGGTTCAACAGGGTATTAAATCCTCCGTTCTTTTACCCTTTTCTCTGAAATACATGATCCTTTTTCTTTGATTTTCTAATCATTTACTTATATCAAAGTAGTCATTACGTATGTAAAATTTCGTTTCATTTTGACGTCTTCTTCTTGGTGCGCTAATTTTTTTGTTCAAGGACGAAAAAACTTAAGAAAAAAGTACGGCGTAAATAAATGAAACATTTTGTTAATTGAAACAAAAATACACTAATTATGCTTATATCCCTTTTCATTATTTAATTAAACGAGTATTTGTGCATTAAATGAATATTTTTTGTCCATATATCATTTTCTAACAATACATTGATATTTCGGTGCAAGAAATATCCTACAAATTGAATGTTACGGTATGTGCTGCAGCAAGAGTATCAGCATTCAATCTTGATTTCTCACTTGTTCAAAAATTTTTACCTATTGATAAAACTCTTTCAACTGCTACATTAGTTCCAGGGCAGCACAATGTAAATTCATCAAGAATAACTAAATTTTCATATGCTATGTGTTTATTTTTGAAATGGTTAAATATTTCCATTCGTCTTTTAACAATTTCAATATATTGATTTCCCCATTGTTCTAATTTATCAGAATTTAAATATACATTCAGTCTTCTAATTTCTTCAAACAGACAATTTTCATCGATTTTAATATCAGGTATTTTTTTCGATAAAAACTCCCCTCAATTTTTCAATATCTAACAAATTTACTTACAATCAAGTCAAAAACATCATTGAAAACTGTTATTTCATCTGATATTTGTTTCAGACCATTCTTTGACATATTGAAAACACGCTTGGAAAAAATTCTGCACATCTTTGGTAAACTTTTCTGTCATGCTCGGATTTGATTCCTCTAGTTTTGACAATTTTCTTTTTATTATTAAAGGAATAAATTTTTCTTTATATCATGATTTTTACTGACGGACAAAATCGTTCAAAATAAGACAAACTTTTGTCCCTGAAATATGTTCATCTTCAATCTTTTGAATCGTTTTGGGGAAAACAGATGCCTGATTATGTATAAAGTACATTAATATCTCCGATTATTCATAACTGTAAAAAGATTCCAGAATTTTGGGGTATTAGTCTAAACTTAAAAAATATAAGCGGAGAGGCTCAAACAATTATAAAATACGCTCTCTTTAGCAGATGTTAGAGCGAGCCATCTAACTTTTGAATATCCTGAAAGTTTTTTGTATTCAACATTTGCGTAATAGCTTGGCGCGGCATATCTGAATAGAGATTAGTTTTACAATATCGAAAAGGAGGATAGGAAAGAGGACACTTTTTGAGCAAGGACAGAACCTACAAAAGAAGGACTGTTCTCCCAAAACGAGGGCGATTGGTCATCTTAGTAATACTGTCACTAGATTAAGATTGTGTGGACTGTGTTTACATATGTTTTAAAGATCAAACTTTCGCAATAAGCAATAGCTCTATAAAACAAATGCACACCCTAATTCAGTAAAAGGAGGAAACAAAGTCAATAACAAACAAAAAAGGAAGCAAAAAAACAAACATGAAAACCTCTAATTTAAATCAAAGCGCAATGCAAACTACAACATAAGAAAAAGCAAACAACTATTACATTACGTTAAACTATTACACAACTATTACATTACGTTAAACTATTACACAACTATTACATTTCTTAACGTTAAAAATAATTAACGTTAAGAAATAAAACTAGAATATAGTTCACTTATTTTAAAGAAGTGTGGATTATATGCTAGATAATTCACATATTCTTTTGTTTAAGATGTGAGTCAATAACACCATTTTAAACCTAGGTTTACACACACACAATTGCCACCAATAACTCAAAACGTTAAACATAGTAATAGTATTACCTTCGATGAATCAGTATTAGAATTATGAAAAATAAATCTATAAAATTGATAAGGTAGATTGGTTGGTTAGTATCATTAACGTCGCACTAGAAGCAACACGAGAGCTATTGGCGACGGTCCTCGTAATTTTGAACTTCGGTCAAGTGACGAGGGCGACACTTGATCTGACATCCTTTATCCTAACTTCAACACCACGCCAATAGGACGATATTGAGCCTCGACAGATTTAACGTGCATCAGCCGCTACAATACGGTGGGTCTTTAGTTTCATGAAGGCTCGAACTCATGATTTGACGAAAGCCACGAATCCACTATGCTACCGTGGCCATCGATAAGTTGGAAAAATATTTTTACCTTAAATTATAAAAGTATTAAAAATTAAAATAAATAAAAAAAAATTGTCATCCTGTTGAAATCGAAAATCATTCTGGGACCTAATATCCAATCAGACCTAACTTGGATGCACTGTTAAACAAGTTACGTCTCAGTATATCCACATATCTTCGTATATCTTCAGACCGCTATCACTAAAAGTCATATTACCCGGTCCAACCCCAAGCTATATATACCCAAACCATAATACTTCCTACTCCGTGACTAAAAATAGGAACCCCATTTGAGGGGTCAAAGTCATTTATTTTTTCTCCAAATAAACTTTTTACCATCCGATGCAAAAATGAATTAACTTTAGCTAAATATTACAGTTTTCCAGAGTTGTAATGGTTTCGTAACCTATGTCTCAGCAAACTGCAGCCTTTTAACTCTGTTTCTTTATCTAATGAACAGCTTTTTCCTCGCACACCCCATAACCAATTCTATGTATGTAATTTCTTACAGAACGTGATGTAACATGAACATTAGCACAAGATGCAACATCATACTCTGTTTTATAACTGTTAATAAAGAGATTTTTTGTTTGAGATTTTTCAATGATCTTGCTGTTTCTCGCTGAAGGTGCTCTAAATCAATCAAAATGCTTACAGTTGTCAACTTTTCTAATTGATTCATTCTCCTCAACAACGTAGAAAACAAATGATACATTTTATTAAAAAAACATTCAGCTATTTTGGCGATAAGCTAAACAATTTTTCTTTAATGGCCTCTGATTTCTTGGAATTGTCGAGGGAAAAAATAAAGTCTTAAAAATAAAAGATACTAACAACCAATATAACATAGTTGCAGTTGCCCTCCAACAAACGAATTTAACAGATAAAGACACAACTAAAATCCACCATTTTAACATTTTTAGAAAAGATTGTGATGTACAAAAAGCCAGTAAGGGCGTGGTTTTGTTAACTTCCCATGCTTTCCCAGTCATTCAAATTAATTTTCTTCAAGCCGTAGTTGACCAGAATTTACATCTAATCTTTAATAATAATCTGCACTTTATACCTACCTCCAAGCACCAGTATTAACATACCGCTTTTAATAACCTCATCAATCAGCTCCCTCAATCTTTTACTTTGATGGGAGAATTTAATGGCAACAGCACTCTTTGGGTAAAAAGAAAAAACAACAAAAAGGAACACAAATAGAAAAATTTATTTCTGACAATAACCTGTGCATTTTAAACAATAACCAGCCGATATACTTCCATTGACCCATAAAGACCTTTTACTCAATATATTTAGCAATTTGTTCTTCATTTTTACCCTTTTCGACTTTTAAAACCGACGCATACCTTTACAATAGTAATCACTTTCCAATTATATAAGATCGTGCAAATTCCATCCAACAAAACTCTTTTTACAGCAACAAAAATATTTATATGAAACTGGTCTCTCTCACAGTTTTTTCCCCTTGTCAACACATTCGATGAAATCACTCTCAAAACTGATGAGGCTGCTAAAGATAATATAATAGTCAAAACCGTGGTGGAATGACGATTGTAAAAGAAGGTCATTTATCAGAATCGAAGAAGGTCATTTAACCTCTTGAAGATATGTCTTATCCTCGCAAATTTTATTTCTTAAAAACAACGTAAATCAATTTTTAGAAAAATTCAAAGACGAAGTCAAAAAGATTCCTAGACGAGATATACTGAAAACATTATTAGTAACATTTCAAGCAAGCAATTGTAAGACAGAATCATAGGTATCTGTGGAGTTTACGTTAATAGACAAATTCCAATTTTGGAATTTTAGATCCAGATCGTTACATCTCCAAAAGACATAGCTAATATAATATCCTTATCTCTATCTCGTACTTCCAGTTCTGGAAATTTAAGAAAAAATAAAAATTGCAGCTGAAAAAAGAAATAAATTTTATCACGAGACATAATTTCGAAACATATGTTTCACTCTCACATTTCATAACTTCGCAAACAATGTGAATAATCTCCGAATATTTTAAAAGTTTTAGCACATACATCACGGGTTTTTGATCGCATCTGTTTACTGCGTGATTACTCGCATCATGCTTTCCTTCATTCTAAATTAATGGTTTTGTGGTATACAGTCCAGCCAGAAATTCAGTTTTATGTAAACTGAACACCGTACACACCAAACCGAACTAAGACTGTTTCCAGTGCATTCCGAACATCACCCGTTAAAAGCTGTTTTGAACCTTCACTAGATGTAAGGAGACAAATATTGTCCCTTTAATACCATTTTAGGATTTTACCCTCCTCATCAATATTTTTATCTTTTTCGGATTGAACTTTATCTTTAAATAGATTATATCGCGCAAAAAATTGTCCATACCTTCATTTCATAGAAGAATACAAATATTAATTGAAGGCTATGGGTTATCTGATGTCTGCGATAAAATAAAAAGAGTTTTTAGTATAAAATTCCATTAAAAAAATTTTAAAAATCAGAGAACTTCTCCTTTTCAATTTTCAATAATATCTTGATTTCAAACACATATACACTGACGATTGTAAGTCATTGAATCATGTGGCCGCTTCAGTTTAATTAACAATTCACTTAACAGTTTTATATATAAACTTCATCCTTCATGTTCCGTTTTTAAGGCGGAGATTTTTATTACTCGTAAGGACAGTTTGTCAACATATGTTATTTTTATGACAGTATGTTATGACAGTAAAAATAACATACTGTTAACATATGACAGTATGTTATTTTTTCAACATAATGATAATTCCGCTTTATTCAAGGATTCCATGAGTGCACTGGAATCCTTATGTCATCTTCATCATTCCTCTCACCCACTAATCATTGAAACCTTAAGAACTCTTAATAAATTAAGGTATTAAAACATCCAACTATTAATTTTTTGCATACTATCCCACTTCGGTATCAGGAGCAACGAGAAAGTCGATAGTGCAGCTAAATCAACACCTATTAAAATATATTAAAATGGCTATTTATGACCATTGGCAGGATCAATGGAACTTAGAATTTGAAAATAAATTACACCATGTTAAGCACATTATTTCTCAAATGCGACAATTTTTATGTAGAAGACAAGGCGTTATTTTGACACGTCTTCGAATCGGACACACGAGATTGACACACAGGCATATTTTTCTGGGAGGAACTCCCTCAATGAGTAAATATTGTATTTGTTCTTTTACTATGAGGCACATTTCAACTGAGTGCTCAGCTTTTGGATTGAAAATCAAGCCCAACTCGGAGGTTAATGACAAATGAAGCTTTATTCGTAAGTCTTCAGGACATCACACAGGTAGCACAGCTTGGACAAGAACAGTATAAACAGATGCACAGCATTTGCACAATTTAGTGACGCAGATACAGAGACAAAACAGACTTTTAAGTACGGTCACAGTTATAACAACAGCATTAAGCTCACCAACTTACTAGTTCTCGCTATGATCTACCTCTGCCGTAACACTCTACACTTCCAAGGCAAGCTCCGAACAATTCCAGGCAGATACACGCAATCAAACAACAAATGTATCAACAAATTCACCTGGCATGCTTCACTCGAAGTAACCCAGACTCCTGTATAAAGACTGAGATTCCCTCGATTTTAGTTCTAGTGGAGTTAGGATTTTTGATTGGTGAAGAGGCTTCCTTGTTTGCATAATTTATTGCTTCAGTAAGTTCAATAATTTTCTTCTCAAGATTAATTGGGGATTTGATATTGATATAATTGAAATAAATAACTTTATTTTGGATATTAGTATAGAAATTAGACCAGTTTGTTTAGAGGAAATTAAAAATATTTTCTTTGGGGGTATAAGAGTTAAAGGTTAAGAATACAGGATTATGGTGGGACGAGAGTTCAGAAATTGCTTAAATCTCATATGGGTAAAAGAATTCCCTGATTAGAGTTATATCCAAGATATTAGAAGTATAATGTGCAAATCTGATTGGAGTGAGGGGGAAAGCTATTTGAAAATCCAAAATTTCAGAAATTTTTTAAAGTTGTTTACCTTTAGTGGAGTTATGTCTGCAATTCCAAAAATTGAGTGTGGCATTAAAATCGACAAATAATACACAATTTGAGCTATTTGTTGGTGTAGTAGTAGGTTTGTAGCAGTGGTGGTAGTAGGATTTCGAGGTCTAACGTAAATAAATTTGGGTCTGAGGAGGGTAGTACGTAGAGACAATGGAAATTGGATAGTGTTAGTTTGGGTAGTGAAATTAGATAGCGTTAGGAATTATCGTTACAACTATGGTTTCAACATGCTGGAGTGGTGGAGTAGTTTGAGGGTGGTGTCCGATGGAATTTCTTACAAATATCACAGTCCCTCCTGAGGATTGGGTATCATTATTCCTATCGTTTTTATTTGAGGTATAATTGGCAATACAGATTTTGTTTTTTTGTCTGAATCGTGTTTCTAGAATTGAAATAATATCTGGGGACTGCTTCTCTACGAACGCTCGTAGTTCCATATACGAGCGAGTACTCCATTTGCGTTTCAAGAGCACAAACTGAGATCAAGTAAATTAGGATTAAAAATTAATTGATTATTATTATCAACCATACTATACATAAGATTCAGATTCTAATAGAGTTTCATTTATGGCATAGTTTTTATTCCTATTATTTTATACAGCTCCAATCTTGGGAAGCTGTTCTGCAAATCCCGGAAATTTATTTCAAATATTAGCAAGGAAGTGCAGTACAAAAAATTATGTTAAATTGGTGCCTTGTAGGTTGTTGGGAGAATTGGGTGGGTATTTTTCTAGCGTCTGATCTCATTTTGTGAGGAGGTCTCCAATTGGCTATTGTAATGTGACTCCATCTCTGTGTGTGTATCTGTGGACGGGGAGGGGGAAGTCTCTTGATTGTAGCTCTTGGTGTATTTATACCACTTCCGGCCAGGTATGACGTCACGTGAGAAAATTCACGAAAAGTCTGTTACTTTCTTCCCTATTGATATTTCCTCTAGATTCCCACTCATTCGATATCTTTCAATTTGTTGCCAAATCCCTAACCAAGGCTACGGGGTCCTTTCTTAAACTCTCTTTAGCTAACTGATGACAGCTTTGTAGATACCTCTTTTCCTTCACAAGAGAATAGCTGCAGGGAAGCGCCATCTCATTTTCGTAACAGTTTAAAGCATTTTAATTCTTATACACTTTAATTGATTTGGTTGTGGAAAATCCCCAACTAAATTTATTAAAATTTTTAAATGACATTAGTTTTACTTCCTTCATATAATCATCATATAATTTTATTATATTCTATTTTATCCTTTATCAAGGAGCTGATTTTAAATTCTATTAACTAAAAGAAATTTAATGTCATAACCTTGTGTTTGGCACAACTTGTGTCGAGAGGATTCTGTGCAAAAACTCATACAACCAACCAACATTTAAAATTTCCTTTTACAGGAAGAAGAGAAACTATTTCGATTTCTTTAGCATTGACAGAAATTGTTGGATCTCTTCTCTTCTTTTGACACCCTTCCCCTACCAAAAGAAAAAGGACAGTAATGTCCAAATGCAATAAATCTTAAAGTAATTTCTTTTTCTAAATTTATAATCGTGAAATCTCACAGTTTCTACCATAACCTCGTAACCACATAATCAAATCAATTTAACACATAATCTTCAATTATTACCTCATAACCATGTTTCTCCTTTTACTATCCTTTTGATAAAAGTGATACAGAAGTATTTTTATTGTCTATTTTGGAAATCACTCACTAATTCCTCCGCCACCAATCTTGCAAGAGTCAGCGTCATCTATGAGAATTAACAGTTTTTAAGGCACTAGTATATATATATATATATATATATATATATATATATATATATATATATATATATATATATATATAAAATCGCCATTTCTCGGGAGAGCAAAATGTTCCAATTTGGATCTATTAAAATATGAAATATTCTTTGAGATCTCGCTGAACGCAAGATTAGCTATACGTTCAATCATTTTGTAATGATCAAATGTTAAAAGGGTAATAAAAAATTCTTGCATAAATGATTTAAAAGAGCATTAGTACACTTATTGCATAAAAATTTGCGCACCAGGAAGTAATAGAAAGATCGTTACGAAACTTGGCATGAAGATACGTGTCAGGCAGATATGTAAATTATTAGAAAGGCAGCGTGATTGCGCAATGCGTAATGTCACCAGAAGGTGTTGAACTTCGTTCTCCTTGCATTATAAAACAAGTAAGCAGGGCTCACTTGTGTGTGTTTAATCTGTTGCAGAGGGCCGCAGTTGATACCAGTAAAAAACGATCATCCAATAAAGATTTCTTTCTATATTTTAAGCTCCTTTTTTATCAGTGTGTTTTTAAGTAAGTACCATTTTGATATATATTTTTTTAAAAGTACATTTTTTTGCTACTATTTAATTTTTTATTAATCTACTATTCAACATAATCATCTTTACTATTAAATCATTTATTATATCCGTACAACCAGCTTCTAGATTCCATCCTCAAAGAAATCTGCACCTGATTGGCTAATTACTGTAGCAAAGCCGTTTTGACATCATCGTCATGCGCTGATCGCCTAAATGCTTTTTAAAGTGAAGGGACAATTGGAGGTCATTAGATGCCAGATTAGGGATATACTGGGGTGATTAGGTCGTTCTTATAGCTATTTGATGCAATGAGATTTGGGGCCATGCAGCAAAACAATCCCTTCACTGAGCAAACCATGTTTTTTGTTTTGGATTGCACAATGCAGTTTAGTCAAAGTGTCAAAATATACCTCGAAGTTTGTGTCATCCCGAGGCAAAAAATCCATAAGCAGAGCAGTGCATGTTATTTTGTCATTCTGAATTCGTTTTTTGAGCCTCACTTTTTTGGATGATGTTGAATATCTCCATTCTTTGGATCACTGTTTCAATTCCTTGGTGTCACATTTTCACACAATTCAATAATCTGACGACGAATTTCGACAGTTTTCACACTTTTTGCTAGCAGAAAACGAATCACAGAGTGTATTTACAAAATCGGCAGTATTTTCAATTGTGTGAGGCATTTTAAATGCGCACAAACGTTAACAAGAACGAATGCTTCCGTCTGCCACTAATCAACAAATCAGAATAACCTCTCTCATGGCTAACTGCCTCCACCTCTCTCCAGAAAGCGGCTGCCGTTTGCTGATTAGTGAACAAATAAATAAATAAAAGAGAGAGAGATAAAACACACACCCCAAAACATTTCTCATATCAGTTTTAATTTCAATATTTATGATCAGGGAGACACATTCTTTATCGAATAATAGAACTTCCCTTACCTAAAAACCTTCGAATAACAAATGCAAATCCGATGTTGGCTTTATTATTCATTTTGCAAAGAGGAAATAATGATTTCTTAAAAATCCTTTTTTGAACAGTACCAGGTTTTAAAAATTTCATGGTAATATAATAACTCATTTTTAAATACTTCAACAATCATTTTAATAATTATATTGAATTTCCTTTATGTTTTCAATAAAAATGTTTGATGGATATTAATTTTTATTGAAAAGTTAAATGTATAAAGAAGCAAATATCGTTTTATCCATGGTTTGTATGGAAATTCGTTAATTAATTTTGACATCTTTACTCATAAAATTTCATGTAATTCATTCTGCATAGATAAATAAAAGAAACCGTGCTTTTTTCAGTTTTTTTAAACTTGATATACTCAAATCCCCTATGACGCGGTAGGAAAATTGACAGCCTTTCCTGAAACGCATCTTTCGTGCATGAACATTCTAACAACTCAAACGGTTTGAAAAATTTATCTATAGTAATACTTATTCGATGTGTTTAATTCTTGTAGTTGAAATTTATGGATATTCCCTTGCTTATCAATTGAAGTTATCAGGGAATTTCTCTACAAATGAGCAAACAATGAGGGAGAAAGAAGCTTTTTTTGCTCTCCTTTAATTTATTCTAAGACTGTCTTTAAATGTGTTCAGCCGTAAGTGTAATAAAGTACTTTTGACTTGTTTAATTTACATTACTGGAACTGTACAACATTAGAGAACATCTCGGGGAAAATTTTTATTTGCCGGAAAATAATTATCCATAAGTTTGCAGAATGGCTGAAATAAATGAAAGCAGAAAACAGTTTATATATATCTTGTGAACAAAATCTAAATTTTAAACCGTTTGAAAGATGGGGAAAATAAACATCGTTAATTGCAAAATCGTTACAGTTGAATGAATTTACCTATTCGAACTTCAAAGAAAAATGAGAGAGAACAAGCAATATAAAAAAAAAAAAATTTAAATCAATTCCTACTTAGATCAACAAAGAAAAGTTTTATTTTAGTTACTTTTTATTAAATAATTACAATTAATATAAATATGTATATACATATGACAGAATCACAATATTAAGTGGCAAAAGAAATTTTTTTCCAGCGATCTACAAGCTTCGTCACAGACGGTATTTATTCCTAAATTTAAATCCTGCTAAATATCTTATATGAGGGAAATTTTTTTTCTCCCATATAAGAGTAAAATTAATTATTTGAAAATCAAATAAAAAAATTTATGCTCCGACGGGATTCGATCCGAATTCATGAAGATTCTACGCCAACGCTCTACCAACTTTGCCATTGCAAGACAAATGAA
Organism: Nephila pilipes; assembly: GCA_019974015.1. Taxonomy (NCBI): domain Eukaryota; kingdom Metazoa; phylum Arthropoda; class Arachnida; order Araneae; family Nephilidae; genus Nephila; species Nephila pilipes. The sequence goes on along the minus strand of BMAW01011115.1, from coordinate 299,227 downwards.
ATAGTAGAAGCATTGGCTTGTTTCTTAATTCATCCAGTAAATTAAATGGTTGTAATGCAGTGTACCCCAACCACCCTTGGCGACAGGAATTATTTGGCGGTATTTTGCTAAATGTGGCTACCCTGGTCCACCGCGGGACTTAACATTCAGCCAAAAAAAAAATCGTCAAGTTTGGCAATTTTTGAAATGGCGCCACCTGGTTGGGCTAAGCTGCATTTTCACCAATTAAATTAAACTAATATTTGAAAACACTGTATTAACATCAAGTGCCATCCACTACAAGTTTAAGAAAATGTATTTGAATTTGAGTGGATGAATACAAAGTATTTTATTAACGATTGAGAATTTGAACAGGATATATATATATATATATATAGGGAAAGTGTGAACTAATAGCAGGAATTTTTTTAAAAAAAACAGCCTTCAGCAGATGCTTACCAGTCAGGTGCGAAGCGTGCTGCTACTCATACACGATACGTTAGTATGGGTATAAGGGAACAAGCTCCAATCGGATTGGAAGAGTACGAGTACATAAACAAGATATAGCTATATGCGAAAATCTTATCAAACAGAAAGCACTTAAAATCTATGAGCATTTTAAAGAGATAAACTATTCTTCTTCAGAGCGATACAACCATACATTTACTGAAAGCACCAAGTGGTTACAAAAGCTAGAAAAAAAGTACTTCTTATTTCAAGAACAAACATCAGCTTGACATCAAATTTCAAGAACAAACCTCAGCTGAAGAAGCCAAAAAATTTTAAATGGAGCTAGCTATATCAAATTATCGATAAAGGGGGATATGGACTATATCAGATTTTTAATGCTGACAAAATAGCATTGTGCTTGGAAAAAATTTCAATCTTTGACCTATATATCAAAAAAGGAAAGGCGGGCTTCAGAAGTTAGTTAATAAAACCTAAGACAGTAAATTGTTCAGCTCCACAAGCTTTCTAAAATATTAAAGACATCCGAGTTGCTTATATTTTGATGTGCTAATAAGAAAGCACGAATGACTCAAGAATTATTTAAAAATAGGTTTTATAATTGTTTTATCCTGGAAATAGAAAGCTATATGATTGAAAAAGAAAATTCATATTCAAAATTCTGTTGATTCTTGAAAACGCTAATAATAGTAGGGAACTGAATCACCCAAACGCGAAAATTGTTTTTCTTCCTCATAACTGCACTTCATTGCCACCAAGGAGTCATCCGAACTTTTCAAAACGTACTACATAGGTCGACTTTTTCAACGGATTAGAAAATGAACTTATCTTCCAGTTTAGAAAGAATTTCCTATTTTAGATAATATTCGAACTGTCTCATTAGTTTGTGCTGAGATTAAACCATCCAAAACTTTCTACACTTTGAGCCCCCCCTTTGCCTCAAATGGTTCAAAAGGGAAATATTTAACCCCACTTACTGAAATAGTAAACAATGCTTTTGCTTTGAATAGCGAAGGATATGTAAATATAAACCATGAAGATATGGAAGAACTACTTTGGGAAGAGAGGTTAAATGAGGAGGAATTGGTGAAAATAATTGAAGAATCTATTCCAAATGCATTTGTAGAAGAAAACATGGATAACAAATGCATTTTAAATTTGAGTTATGATGTAAAACCGAGCTGGAAAAGCGTTAAAATGCCACTTCACTCAAAATGATTCTTCAACTATAGACTGCAATTTCAAAATTGCTTGGCACCATATAGAGGTTTGGGTAGAATTACAAAATAAAATTACTTTTGAAAACCAAGATGAAAGTTTGCAAAATGAGGTAGATTTTCGGCCAATTAGAATAATAAAAGGATCGGATTGCAAACATTTATATATTTGACAGTGATGATGATTAATAAAACTACTTAATATGCTTTTAATTTTTTGTCTGAAGCAAAAAAAATTTTTTTCAGTTTATAATTTTATCATATGAACTATTTAATATTCGGTAAACCTAAATTCAAATATGTAAAAATCTACATATTCATTGCAATTTACAATATGAAATTTATTAATCCCAATTTAATACTTTAAGAGTGCAGTTTTTATATAGGTGATTTATGTAAAATTTCTTTATTTCCGAGATTCTATATAATATGGTACAAATTCATCTAATTTGAATTAATTCTGAGTTTCTTAAAATGCAACAGTGATTTTCAAATAATATGGATAAATTAATACGATTTGTCTTATTCCTATTTTTTCTCATAATGCAGTTTCCATAGAACACATTTTCCGATTGAGTATGATTGGCTAAGTGTAGATAAATCTACATGTATAACGCGTCATACTTTTCTAAAGCCAAAAACGTGGACAAAACACAAACGAACTTTATTATTTTTTAAGGAACATGAAAACATTGCACGAAAATAAGAATAAATTTTTTAAAAAAATTCTGAAATTATTTTAATTGACAAATATTTATTATATAATGCCTTATTAATATTTTCATAATATTTTTCTCATACTTGAGGGATATTAGCCTATATTGCACCACATCCTTCATCAATCTACATCATAATTAAGCAATGGATAAATAAATTCTTTTTCAGATTAAGTTATTTTTAGCAATTTGCGTAGACTAAAAATTATGATAAAGCAAATAAAAGTTATGTATCTAATAATTTTTAATAATTCATGATTTCTAGTCGACATGCCAAACATTTAAATTCTACTTTCTTAGTACTTCTGAAATGATGTACATCAAATTCTAGAAAACATAATTTTTAACTTTAAAATTTACTACAAAAGAGACGTTTGTGAGCTTATTAAAAAAATTCATAATATAAAATCAAAACATGCATTTGAAAGTTTGTAAGTCATTCTACTAATAATTCGAGATAAAAACCAACGTTTTATATGGTGGCAAAGTTTATTAAAGAAAATTATTGAAATATTAGCTAAAACTGGTCGCAAATATCTAAATATTGCATTGTTAGGCAAGTAAGAACGGTTCCCGAAATTTCAGAGCTCTAGCTTGATGGGAAGTTGGTTAAATTAACGATCGAAAATTTGATGACACACACACCAAGTGAAATACATAATAATTTTTAACTTTAAAATATACTTAAACAGAGACATTTGTGAGCGTATTAAAAAATTCATAATACTCATAAAATCAAAACATGCATTTATTTGAAAGTTTGTAAGTCATTCTATTAAAAAAATGGTAACCAGAATTCAGAAAAAATTATTGTGATAAGACACGGCGCCAAATATTGGAATCTTTCTTTCTTGGAAATGATTACTGACTGAAAGTCAGCAACCCTTACTATCTCCTCTTTGTGAGTTTTACGATACCCCATGTGATGTATGTGGAAATCCCGGTGTTCCCAGAGGGGGAAAGAAATTTCCCCCTCAATCCTAAAAGCGCCAAGGGGAGAGGATATTTTGACTTATTAAAATTATTGAAATATTAGTTAAAACTTGTCACAAATATCTATATATTGCATTGTTAGGCGAGTAAGAACGATTAACAAAGTTTCAAGAATTCTAGCTCGATGGGAAGTTGGTTAAATTAACAATCGAAAATTTGATGACACACACCAAGTGAAATTCAGAAAAACGTTGTAAAAAAGCGCACCTTAGGTGGCTAAATCTTTTCATTGCATAACTTCTTTTTCTGTTTTGAATTTTTTTTTCGGAAAATAAGTTTGATTTTTGCCTCATTGACACTTTTCAACATATTTACGAACTCCGTATTTCAATGTAATTAAGTGAACCGTCACATATCAGTCTGATTCGAAAATTTTAGTGTTGCCATTTGTTGCTCTCTAACCCTCTGTGTGGTCGGTGGTATAAAATTTTATACCACTCAGTTTGAAGTACGAAACGAATACTTTATATACACTGTATAACAACAACAACAACAACAAAAAACAAAACAAAACGACGCACCAAGGAGTTGTCCGAAGGAGACAAAAATTGGCGGACAGGAAAATATTATGTGCAGAATAAATAATGATTAAAATTTCTGAAAAATTGAACGATTTATTTCAAAGTTACATAGTTACAATATAACGAACTCAATAAGGTGTTGACACACCTCTAGCCTGGATGCAAGCTGCCACACGACCTGGCATAGAGCGAAAAAGCTCCCTGATGGTCTTCTGCGGTATTTCCTGCCAAATTTGCTCCAATTGTCGAGCTAGGTCGTCAACATTTCCTGGTAGATGCAGTCGCCTTCCCATCATATTCCAAACATGCTCGATTGGAGAGAAATCTGGCTGACCAAGGAAGTGTTTGACAAGCTGTAAGACAGCTCACAGCAACACGTGCCATATGTGGTCTGGCATTATCTTGCTGCAAAATAAGGCCAGGGTACTGCAAAAGGAACGGTAGCAAAACAGGTATCAGAAAGTCGTCGACGTACCAGTGCCATATGTGCCGCTAATGACGACCAAAGGGTACCAGCTATCAAGGGAAATGACACCCCAAACCCTAATTCCTGCTTGAGGGTCTGCAATAGTTAAAGCAGATTCGGCACGCAGCCCTGGGAGTCTCTAGACACGTCTTCGATTATCGTCAGGACACAGTTGGAAGATGTTTCGTAGCTAAACACTGAATGCCCCCCCCCAGTCAACATCATTCCAACCTGATAGAGCCAAGTACCACTGTTATGTGGCTCGACAGTGTGCAGGCGGCCTTGCGGTCGGTACGAGCGCAGATTTCGCTCTATCAGCCGTCTGTGAACGGTCATTGTGGGCACTCGTGTGCGGGTTGCACGTTTGATGGTTGATAACGATGAATCTGGAGCTGTGACAGTAGTAAGCGGCTGTCTACGTGCGGCGGAAGTGACGTCATACTCCCCCCCC